>PVKS010008252.1:0-69171 GCA_004027875.1 Aplodontia rufa
AGGGACGCAGTTTCCAGGTGGGAAATGGCTGCTTGGCTTTTGGATAGGTGGTCTTTCATGGGCTGAATTGGTGGGGGAGGACAAAGTAGGAATTTTTCTGGTTTAACTAGGTTTTTTTAGCAGGGTAGCGTTAGACTGAGTTTCTCAGTAGGGTGGGGATTCTCTGAAAAGGGCTGGAGGCAGTGCATTCCAGTGAGGGCCTGAGTCGATAGATGTGGAAACAGTGAGTAAGGGGTTTGCTGCCTGGTTGAGTGATTGATTCTCCATGTCCATCAATGAGAGCTCTGAAGTTATGATCTACTTACCTCCAAATACTACCACTTCAGGGAAAAGGATTCAACCTGTGAGTTTTTGGGGGATGCAGCATTCAGACCATAATACTTATTTCTTCTGTTTTTTTCTAATTTATTGGTTCATTTTTTAGGTGTACAAGACATATGATTATACAATGGCATAATTATGAAAGCATGGAGTTTAACTTGTTTTAATTTAGTCTGCAATTTTCCCCCTTCCCCTCCATTCTTCCCACCCCATTTTTTACATATATGCATGATAATAGGATATACACTGACATTCTTATAAAAGCTTGAAGGTTATCTTGCTTTCACTCAGTACCCATTGTTTCCTTTTCCCCTCCCTTCCACCCGCCCCCTGTTCTTTTTAGATATACTTGACAATGGGATAAGCATCAACATTTTTCTAAAAGCATGCATTTCCTCCTTCTCCCCACCCAATCTCTTCCTCCAACTGGCCTTTCTGTTATTTACTGATAGTTTTTTTTTCTTAATTTAGTGACTCATTGCTATACACATTGATGAGATTCACTTTAATACGTTTATATATGAACGTGAGAAAGTTAAGTCTGATTCCTTCCATGAACATTCCCTATTTCATTCCTTCATCCTCCATTTCCTTCCCCTTTATCTATTCCTCTGTTATTTTTCTTATTTTGAATTAGCTTCCACATGTCAGAAAGAACATTTGACCTTTGGATTTTTGAGACTGGCTTATTTCTCTTAGCATGATAACCTCCAGTTCCATCCATTTCCTGGCAAATGACATTAAGTCATTCTTCCTTACGGCTGAGTAATACTGTTGAGTGTATATGCCCCACTTTCTATCTATTCATTGGTTGAAGGGCACCTTAGTTGGTTCACAGCTTAGCTATTGTGCTGCTATGAACACTGATGTGGCTGTACCACTGTAGTATGGTGATTTTAGGTCCTTTCAACATATACCAAGGAGTGGGATAACTGGGTCAAATGGTGGATCCAATCCTAGTTTTTTGAGGAATCTCCAAACTGCTTTCCAGAGTGGTTGTACCAATTTGTAGTCCCATGAACAATGTATAAGTGTACCCTTTTCCCCACATCCTTGCCAACATTTATTGTTCATATTCTGTTTTTTTTTTAGAGAGAGAGGGAGAGGGAGAGAGAGAGAGAGGCAATTTTGATTTAGCTTTTCTTTTGACGTTCATTCCTCAGACACTTCATTATGTATGTGGTGCTGGGGTTTGAACTCGCGTACTTGCACATGCCAGGCAAGCACTGTAACTGCCGAGCCACCGCTCCAGCCCCTATTGTTCATATTCTTGATTATTGCCATTCTAACAGGAGTGAGGTGAAATCTCAGTGTAGTTTTAATTTGCATTTCTCCAACTGCTAGAGACATTGAGCATTTTTTCATGTATTTGTTGACCATTTGTATTTCTTCATTTGAGAAGTGTCTCTAGTTTTTTTGCTCATTTGTTGATTGGGTTATTTAGTTTTTTGGTGTTAAGTTTGTTGAGTTCTTCGTATATCCTGAATACTAATGCCCAATCTTAGATGCAGGAGGCAAAAGATTTTTTTTTTCCATTCTACAGGTTCTCTCATCACACTTTAATTGTTTTCTCTTCTGTGAGGAAGCTTTTCAATTTGAGGCCATCCCATTTATTGATTTTTCCTTTTTACTTCTTGTGCTTTGGGGGACTTGTTAGGAAGTCAGTTCCTGAGCCAATGTGTTGGAGGGTTGGGCCTATATTTTCTTCTAGTAGGTGAAGAGTTTCTAGTCTAATTCTTAGGTCTTTGATTCACTTTGAGTTGAGTTTTGTGCAGGGTGAGAGAGAGATTATGTTTCATTCTCCTACATATGAATTTCCAGTTTTCCTAGCATCATTTGTTAAAGAGACTGTCTTTTCTCCAGCTTGTGTTTTTGGCTCCTTTGTCAAGTATGAGGTAACTGCAGTTACGTGGGTTTGCCTCTGTGTCTTCTACTCCATTGGTCTTCATGTCTGTTTTGGTGCCAGTACCATGCTGCTTTTGTTACTATAGCTCTGTAGTATAATTTGTTATTTCTTATTTTTTTTTTTAAGAGAGAAGGACAGTGAGAGACAGAGAGAGAGAGAGAGAGACAGAGAAAAAGAATCACTTTTTATTGAGTTTTTCACATGGCTTTCGTTGCTCTGACACTTAGTTGTGTACGTGGGTGCTGGGGTTTGAACCCGCGTACTTGCACATGCCGGGCAAGCGCCGTAACTGCCAAGCCATTGCTCCAGTCCCCTGTTCTTCTGTTTTAAGAATCAGTTTATGATTTTTCTTCTTCCTTTACTCCCCTTTCCTGCATGTTAATGATCACTGAAGTCTGTCTTCAGATCTTTCCCCTTCTCCCTCCATGATGTAGTTCATGGATATCTCAATTGCTATCTGTTGTGAAGACTCCCAGATGGAATTAGCACAAATCTTTCAGAAGTTGCAGTCCATAAACAGCTGATTCTGTTGCTCTGGACCCAACGTGAGGCAGACCATCATGGCAGCATGCTGTGGTGGAGGAAAGCTGCTCATCTTGTGACAGCCAGGAAGCAGAGGTGGGGGAGGAGAGGGTAAAGTGGCTGTAACCACCTGCCTGCAGTTACCATCCAGTCCATTCGAACTAGGATGGCCTGAGTAGGCTACAGCTCTTACAATCAAAATATTTTATTTTTGAACACTACTTCATTCATAGGGAGCTTTTAGGGGACACCTCATACCCAGACAATAGCAGTGAGTAAACTGGATTCACTTCCTTTAATTTCCTCTAATTTTATCCTATTACTACTCAGCCACCAAAGAAATGCTTCCAAAATGTAAATTTGAATAATTCATTGCCCTACTCAATATCCTTCAATGACTTTTCATTGCATAGAGATTAAAGTTCAAACTTTTAGTCTGGGATGTTAAACACTTTCTGATTCCAAGCTTCATCTCCCTCTATTCCCCTAGTCATTGCAGTTTTATACCTTCATGCCTTTACACATGATTTATCTGTCTGTAATCTCTCTCTTTCTTTTTCATTAGGCAATTCCAACATACACTTTAATTCTCAGGTTGAGTTTAAGCTACTTTAAATCTTGTTCCCTGGGGGCTGGAGTGATGGCTTGGGGGTTGCAGCGCTTGCCTGGCATGCATGAGTACGTGAGTTCAAACCCCAGCACTCACATACACAGTGAAATGTCTGAGTAATGAAGATTACTTGGAAAACTAAATAGAACTTGCTTCTCTCTCTCTCTCTTTCTCTCTCACTGTCCCCTCTTTCTTTAAAAAAAAAAAATCTTGTTCCCTGGGAGACATCTGGCAATGTCTGGAGAAATTTGTGGTTGAGGGTGCTACTGGCCAAGAAAGCTGCTAAACATCCTAGCATGTATAGAACAGCCCCCCGCCAACAACGTCTGGCCCAAAATGTCGATAGTGGTGAGAATGAGACACTTCTCTTTAGATCAGTATTCATGCTCCTTCTCCTTTGTACTCATCTCTTCAATATCTTCCACATTGCATTTTATTTATCTGAACCACTTATTTCTCTGATTAGATTGTGTGAGCTAGAAGGACAAGATTTTATTTCCTGGCAGATGGAGCATCTTAGATTATTTATTTAAAAAATGGCTTTAGTTGATGTATCTCTGAAATTTCTCCTGCCTTCCATACTGGCTGTTCATGAAGCTATTACCAATCATTTATACTTTGGAGTGAATGAAGCTTGGTTGGTTCCTTGACAGTGGAATGATAGGTATAGGAAAGTAACTTAAGAGTGGGATGCAAAGGAAACATTAAAGTTTTTGCCTGTCTCATGAGCCTGTCCTCCTGTGTTTCTTGGATGTTCATATTCTCCTTTTGCTTTCTCTTGGCTCCAAACACTTGATACAACATTTTCAGCTTTCATTTATCTTGGTTTCCTAAGATTTCTAATAGTGGGAATCTGAGGGGGAAGATTGCTGTTTACTTGTTGACTCTTGGCTCTGTTTCCATTCTTCTATGTCCTTCTGTGTATTCCTGGGGCAAGGGGCTACAAGTCTGTGAACTATATTTCTAAAATCATCTTGCCAAATGCTTCCCTAGTTATGTTCTGCAAATGGGAGGCACTGGCAGGATATTAGTCAGAAGGAAGGAAGAAGATATTTTTCGATGCTTGTGGAAGTGCAGCGTAAATAGTCATGGTGGTAGGAAAGTTTAAACTCCTAGCTTCCTTCCCGGGCAGTCACGGACTTTGGCTCTGGTAGCAACGTTCACTCTGGACAATTTTAGGCTTTCGACTTTCTATAAAACCAACAGCACCAACAATGGGTGCTCTGGCAGACTCAGTGGTGTGGAGATCATGGACTCTAGCGCTTCCCTTTTGCCCCTCCCGGCTGGGGGATGGGAGCAGTTTCTTGCAATGACTAAATTCACTTGTTCCTTTTTCCCTCTCTTCCCAGATTGTTCTATTTCCTGTATTAAGTTTCCTGTGTTCAAAAGATGTAGAGTGGCTTCCATCTTCCTGATGAGACATGGAACGAAGCAGTACTAGAATGACACATTTCCTTTTCCCAGGAATTTTGCATTTTTAAATGGATTATTGAGGCTTAGAGGCTTCTAATAAAATTTTACTTCCTGGAGATTAGGGTGTGAACTGTAGCAAACACAGTGCTTGAATTTTGATCAAAGAAACAGGAAAGTTGTCACAGAGGTAAGATTTTCTAACTTTTCTGATTCAGAAGGTATTTGGGATTCAATGCAAGATTCTTATATCATCCACCCATTAAATCTTTATAGTCTTCTTCCATTGAATAAAGTATTTTTTTTAAGAAAGAGGGGAAAGTGAGAGAGAGGAAAAAAAGAGAAGCAGTTTTTATTTAATTTTTCATGTGACTTTCATTTCTTGGACACTTCGCTGTGTAGGAGGTGCTGGGGTTTGAACTCGCGTACTTGCACATGCAAGACAAACGCCGTAACCACTGAGCCACTGCTCCAGCCTCTATAGTTTAATGTAATTTTCTGTTCTCTAAAATTAAAATCAAGGCCTGTTTTTTCCCCCTTGGATAAAACAACTCTGTCAACTTAAGAAGTACCTGGTTGCTTTGATAATCTGTGTGTTATATTAGTATGAAACAATTTTGCAGGGGCTGGGACAGTTTCATTTACTCCATCACATAATGATGCATCAAGCAGGCATCTTTTCTGAGAAGCTATTTAAAACCTGAAGTCTTCCTGTCATGATTAGAATGAGATCTAAACTAGATACACCAGCTTGCCCAGCCTCTGCTTTCCCCACCCCCATCCATCCACTCCCACTCACTGGGTCACACTGGTGCTTTTCTGTTATTAAAACCCAGAAAGCTTGTACCCAACTCTGCGTTTCAATACTTGCTGTCCAGAATGCTCTGCTGAAGGTCTTCTTGGGGTTCACCCCTTCTTATCTAATTCTTAGATGTAGCATCATTGCTTTAGAGATGACTTTGGTAGTGATTCTCTATAAAAGTTACTCCCCACCTCAAATTGTTCTCTACTCATTTGGTAATGTGTCATAATTCATTGCTATATCATCTGGAATATATCATTTATTTGTTTACTTGTTCATTAACTGCCTCCCACTACTGAAACGAAAACTCCAAAAAGGCAAGAAGTGTCTCTTTTCACCAGAGTTTTATCTTTTGAGTTTGAAATACTCCCAGGAACAGAATAGGTACCTGACAGAGATCATTGAATGACTTAATTAACTGTGCCCATGGTGCCTCCTACTCAATTTGGCAAGTATTTATTGTGTAACTCCTCTGTGCACAGTAATGTAGTAAGTAATGGAGATAAGAAGGATGTGATACTTTCCTAAACTACCGTTCATCATAGTGAGAACTACAGCAACAGCCATAGCTTCTGGCCTCCACGACAACCAGTTAATACTGTATTCACGACATGCTGGGGACTTTGCTAAGTCTTCATCTCATTGAGTCCACTCTACATTTCATGATCTAGGTATTAATAACTCCATTTTTTGATGAGAAAACTGAAATTTGAGGGCTTAATAACTACTGTAAATCATATAAATAGTAAATAATGAGGCCAGTGTTGAACTTGAGTCTAAGTCTAAAGCTGCTAGTATCCTCTTTAGAATCCCTGTGTTTTCAAACACCTGATTTTGCTTTTCAGAATACTTTTTATGTAAAAGATAAGTTTCTTAGATGGAATTGGTTCTAGTATTCACCCTAGCAGAATAGGGTGAATATAGTTCACCACAACTTATATATTTTATGAAGAACTAGAAGAGAGGAGACTGAAAGGTCCAATCATAAAGAAATGATAGGGAGATGAAATGCAAATTACCTGATTTGATCAGTGAATGCATGCAAGTATTGAAATACCACAATGTACTCCATTAATAAGTATAGTTACTACATGTTAAAAAGATTTGGAAAAAAAAAAGACATGGATTCAAAAGGAAGAAAATGATCAAAGCGTCACTGCTTAAAAAATAGAAGATCCCTTATAATATCTCTTAATATCCTTTGAATAAGTTTTCCAAAGCAAATTTTAATTAAACCACATCAAAACAAACCCAAGGAATGTAGTGCTTCCTGGAACTCTTTAAATAAAACCACAATCTTATTGCAATAAAATCAACCTCTAGATTTTAATCTTGGTTTGAAATGTGACAAGTACTCCTAAAGTTGTGCTTATATTTAAATTACATATGTTATGTATAGGAATTATATATTATATATAATATTGCATTATAACAGGGAAAACTTCAATGTGATGACGTGGAAATGATTTTTTCTTTTTTAAATCACCTTCTTAATTTCTTTTTTTCTGTCTTTCTTTTTTTGGTATCAGGGACTGAACCCAGTAGTGCTTAACCAATGAGCCACATCCCCAGCTTATTTATTTATCTTTTTATTATTTTGAGACAGGGTCTTTCTAAGTTGTTGAGGCTGGTTTTGAACTTGTGATCATCCTGCCTCAGCCTCCCAGCTGCTAGGATTACAGTCCTGTACCACCATACTCAGCCACCTCCTTAATTTCAGAGAGAGGTGGAAGAGGAAAAGTGAACTCTATTTTCTATTGTAGAACAATGGGATTGGTTAGCAAAACACATAGTCAAGATTCCTGCAAATAGAGAAATGCAAATCAAGACTGCACTGAGATTCCACCTCACACCAGTCAGAATGGCAAAAATGAAAAATACAAACAATAACAGATGCTGGAGGGATTATGGGGAGAAAGGAACACTAACACTGTTAGTGGGACAGAAAACTGATGTGGTCAACTTGGAAAGCACTGTGGAGACTCCTCAAAAAATTAGGGATGGAACCACCATAAAACCCAGCTATCCCACTCCTAGGTATTTTTCCAGAAGAGCTAGAATCAGCATACTACAGAGACACAGCTACATCAATGTTTATAGCAGCTTAATTTACAATAGCTAAACTATGGTATCAACCCACATGCCCATCACTGGTTAAATTGATTAAAAAATTGTGATACACACACACACACACAATGGAGTTCTACTTTGATATTAGAAAGAATGATATCATGGCTTTTGCAGCTAAATGGATGGAAATGGAAAAAATCATGCTGAAAGAAATATCCCAAACATAGAGACTTAAGGGCCGAATGTTTTATCTCATTTGTGGAAGCTAGAGTAAAACCTAAGATAGAATGAAAGTTAGCTAAGTTTAATTAATAAACCCACCAAAGTTGAAGTATCACATTTGCTGGGGGAACCATAGCTATGAAGGTGGAGACAGGAGGGAGGGAGAGAAAGGGGAGGGAAAGGGGGGTTATCAATATGGCTGGGCACTCTTGACTCCCATGAGAAGCCTAACTATACTAAGTCAGGCATACAAACCCAGAAATTTCAATAATTAATATACATGTATATGCTCATTTCTATTTATAGCATGGGGATATTACAGAGGAGACATGAGATCTGGGAATGGGTGAAGTGGGGGAGATTTGGATAAGGATCGGGCTTAAATTTACTTTGTCAATTCCCATGTGTGCATGAATATGGAACAACAGTTCCCTCCAATATGTAAGACTATGTTGAACCAATAATAATAATAATAATAATAATAATAAAGATTCCTGAAAATACTTGTTGACTTTTTTGCTAACTCAGAGTTTGTTATTCACCTTTTCATTACTGTGACCTTAATACATGAGAAGAATAATTTAGAAGAGGAAAATTTTAGTTTGGCTCACTGTTTAAGAGATTCAGTCCATGGTGGGCCAACTCTATTGTTCTGGGCCCAGGGTGAGGCAGAATATCAGGGTGGAAAAGAATGATAGAGGAAAGCTGTTCTGTTCTTGGTGGCCAGGAGACAGAGAGAGGGGAAGGGGCTGCAGAAAAGATGAACTCTTCCAGTGCCTGCCACCACCTGCCCACAGTTACCACCCAGTCAATCTGTTCAAACTAGGATGGGCTGATTAGATTACAGACAGCCTATTTGAACGAGGATGGATAGATTAAGTTACAGATCTCATAATCCAGTCGTTTGATCTTTGAATATTCCTGCATTATCATAGGAGATATTTGGGGACATCCCATATACAAACGGCAATGGAGCTCTATGTCATTTTTGTTCTTTTGGGGTAAGAGAAATGAGGAGGAGGAGGTAAGTGGGGTCTGTGTAGGAGGTAAAGAGAGTTGGATAAAATTTAAGAACTAGTCTAAAAAATCCTCTTCCCCATGATGCCTGTGTATCTTATCTTTTGCTTTTCTACAAACTAGAAATTCATTCTGATTATCAGCAGTCCATGTTGAAATGGAAATGAGCTCTAGAGTGCCCTCAGTCAGTCACAGTACAGATTCAACTCAAGTTCCTACTTGTCTGGTGTCTGTTAATTAGAGTAGATTTTTTAATATTAATTTTTATTATTATTATTATTTTTGGTAGTACTAGGAATTGAACCCAGGGATGGATTATCACTGAGCTACATTCTTCTTTTTTATTTTGACAGGGTGTCTTGCTAAATTGCTGAGTCTCTTGAACTTGTGAGCCTCCTGCCTCAGTCTCCTCACTTTCTGGGGTTAGACATGTGTCACTGTCCCTACAACCCACCCCCTTTTATTGCTTAATACAGAAAGACCCAAGATTTAAGAACAATTTAAGAGTTAACCAAGTTCTTTTCAAAGGGGCCTGGATAGGAATTGAGAAAAAAAAATTCACCTTCCCCTACCTTTTAATTTTTTATTAGAAGTAGTTTCAAAATTAAAAGGTGGATGGCTTCTTATTGAATGTCTAGTAGTGAGGTTCAGGAAACTAATTCCACTTGGCTAACGTGCACATTGTTATTAGAGCTACAATGTGTTCAGCCTTGCTGATTGAAGTAGGCTTCTTCTGAGTGAGATCTAGCAGTCTAAGAACAAAGGCACAGCAACACTCAGGATTAAAATCCTGGAGGGGCAAGTGTGATTACAGCCTGTAGGGCACTTAGTGGCAGCTCTGATATATTTTGCTCACTGCGTAAAACAATGCTATCCTTTATATCTGGGTGCCTGTATTGGCCAGTCCCTGCCTCACCTGGCTTTTATCTTCCTTTAGATTCCCTTCAGTCGCACTGTTGGCCAAAGTGGGAGGATCTTAGATTCTGCTGAGAAGATAAAGGTCGGAGGTTTGTTTGACATCCTTGGGATTTCCTGATTTACCTTGTGAAGCCATTCAACTCAGAGCAGGGTTAGTCCTTAGGGTGAGACAAGGAATAGAGGGAACAGAAGAGAGGACACATATAGGCATCAAACTTATAAAGTGACTATTCTGTGGTATCCCTTTTACATTGGTGCATGATAATTATAAATAATAGTGGGATTTGTTATACATTTGTATGTGCACACAATATAACAGAATAATTTGGTCAATTTCACTCCCCAGTACCTATCTTGTCTTTCCCCCTCCTTCTCCTTGGTGCCCTTCCTCTACTCTACTGCTCTCTCCTTTGTTTCTCTCTCTCTCTCTCTCTCCACACACACACACACACACACACACACACACACACAAACACACACATACACAGTGCATACACACTTTTTTTTTGTGTGTGTGTGTGTATGTGTGGTACTAGGGTTTAAACCCAAAGGGATTGTACCAGTAAGCCACATCCCCAGCTCTTTTTATTTTGAGACAAGTTGCTCATGCTGGCCTCCAACTTGTGTTCCTCTTGCCTTAGTCCTCTGAGTAGCTGGGATTACAGGCTTATACTTGGCCTGTCCCTACAATAGTCTTGCCTTGGCTGTTAGCTGTGGTTCTAGAAAGAGTGGGCATGGAGATGAGGGTAAATCTGCTTTCATTTTAGGGGAGAGGGAGAAAATGCCTCTAGCTTCTCTAGCGTTCACTGAATTTTTGTAGGAAACAGATCTGCTTCACCCTACTGGAAACTATCAACTTTAAACAAACAAACTCTAGGAAGCCTCTTTGTAATGGCAGAATAAATCTACCCTTATATTTCTCTTGAAATAACAAGGAGATGGAATACAAAGAGAGAGAGAGAGAAAAACAAAAACCCTCACGCTCACTAACATAAATCAGCCCAGTTGTTGGGATCTGCACATATGGTGGGGTAATGTGGCCCACTGCTCGGAGACCTGCTAATGGAAGACCATATGTGCTTCTGTAAGATCAAAACACAACAGGCCTGGTTTAAGACTCCGTGGCGGCCCCAACACGGAACTTCCTTGCGTTTATTGGCTTGTGTTTCTGCTTTAACGCTGTTCTTACCACACAGTCTCTCTCCTTCTTTCTTTTTCTATCTTTTAGGAGTTGAGGTGGCTGGATAATTTAAAACTTGTGTTTGGATTTTGTAGTGTTCTTTCAGTGGCCAGAGGCCACTAGAGAGAGATGCAGGCGTCAGGAAAGGGAGGCATTATTGATGGTGCCTCCAGGACGGAGCAATCTTTCTGCTTGCCGACTTGCCTTTTGGAATATATTAATAAGAGGTTAGAGATCTGAATTTAAGTGAGGATGAAAAGAGCTATTATTGGGTTTTTTTTCTCCTTCGCCCTTTTATTTAATAGTGGAATGTAGACTTTGAAACAAAAAAGAGGGCTCAGTATTTATTTTTACCAAATAAGCCAAATGAATGAATTGGAATGCATAGCTTTTGTTATTGTGGGTACAATCACAAATGAAAACCAAAGAAGTTATTAATAGGACCATATGCACAGCATGTCTTTGTTCTTAGGAGCTCAAAGAACCTGTGAGTATAAGTGAATGTATCTTTGTGATGACCATTTGAAAGTGGTGTCTGGTGAACACGTTACTCTTTGATTTGTGACCATTCGTGCTCCTTTGTTTGCAGGAGATGCTGGATCCTGGGTAGGTCTGAATGGGCCCATGATGACTGCCAGACCTCATGTGAAACAAAGCTTTCTAAGAGGGAAGAAACAAACAAAGCACACACTTGTTATTGACATTAAAGTTTACCTTTTTAAAAATATTTTAATGCATGTTATTTGCCTGTCCTTCTCAAATACTTCTCTTTTTCACATTTTTTTTTTTAATTTGGTACCAGGGATTGAGCCCAGGGGCAGTTAACCACTGAGCCACATCCCTGGCCTTCTTTATTTATTTATTTATTTTTGAGACACAGTTTCACTAAGTTGCTTAGGGCCCAAGTTGCTTAGGCTGGCTTTGAAATTTGATCTTCCTGCACCAGCCTGCTGAGTCACTGGGTTTACAGATGTGTGCTACCACACCTGGTTTCTTTCATACATTTTTTTTTATTGGTACATTATAGTTGTACATATTGATGGAAATTGTTGTTCATATTTATAATGCACAAAATATGACAGTATAATTTGGCCAATGTCATTCCCCAGCATTTTCCCCTTTTCTCCCTGCTTCCTACCTGAGGATCCTTTTCCTCCACTGATCTCTCTTTAAGTTTTGGGAGATCCACCCCAACCTTTGTTTTCCTTTTTAACTATCACATATGAGAGGAAAACATATGACCCTTAACCTCCTGAGTTTGACTTATTTCACTTAACATAATGGTCTCTAGTTCTATCCATTTTCCTGCAAATGCTATAATTTCATTTTTCTTTATGGCTAAATAAAACTGCATTGTGTATATATACCACGTTTTCTTTATCCTTTCATCCATTGATGGACAAGTAGGCTGGTTCCAACTATTATCTTCTGAATAAAAAATACCCTACCATTAACATTGCCTAATTCATTCAGTTACACTTTTTTCTGAACCCTTGTCCATAGCATCTTTCAGGACCCTTCTGTACAGACCATGTGGCATCTCACTGTCAGCCTGAGTAACAAAGGTTTTGCTATGAAGTTCTATGAACCTACATATATGTTTTTCCTTGATGACTAACCTTCAGGCCATTTCAGTGCTATGAAATCATATTGTTTCAAAGTCAAAACTTGCCCTTGAGTCCAAGTCAGAGCAAAAGTTGTGATTGCCTTAAGTTGCATATTATGCTTAGGAAAACTTTCAGTGATGACTTGTGACACAGTTTTTCCCAACTCTAAAAGATGAGCTCTGTCTATACCAATTTAACATGGTGAAGTTAATGCCACCTGTCTTAGGTGTGTTAGGTGTCAAGAGGTTGTATCATTTAGGTCAATGTTTTCTAAACCTGGATGACCATCACTGTGAACTGGGGGAGGATGTTGACATCACCAGACCCATATCTGAGGTTTCTGAACGAAGAGTTCTAGGGTGAAGTCCAGGGATCAATATTAAAAACTTCTTTAAGGAATTCTCATGGTATTCCTTAGGGTTGGGAAACACTGGCTATAAAACCCTTGTCCTGAGTTTCAGTTCAGATTTCCATGTATTCACTGAACCAGCAAATAAATCAACCAATGACCATCACGTGCCACACGGATCAGTGCTGAGCTACAGAGATGAACAAGAGAGGTATGCAGTCCACCCTTTTTAATGGTTCAGGGCTCCATTTCCTCACCTTTAAATAGAGGTTGGGTGAGGTTTCAGGTCCCACTCAGCTCTAACAGTTGATGCTATTTTTAGAAACTGATCTGTGACCTCCTAAAGTGCCTTTCAATTTCTCTTTGGTTCTTACTGTCTGGCGTTCTCCCATTCCAGCATATTTCTTTTTTTTTTTTTTAACTGGCCCTAGACATGCCCTCATAGCAATGGTCTTCAGTGTCTTTTGTCAGATGGAGGGAAATGTGAACAAATTTCTTCTTCCTAGAAGGCTATTGGGCTGAGGAGTTAACCAAGGCTTCACTAGGGCTGTGCATATTCTATTCATCCTGACAGGTTGAAAGGGTGCCCTCTAATTCTTCACAAGGAAAAGTTCATGTTATAATCCATTCCCACATGGCTCCAAAGACAGGCAGACATGGGGCAAATCTGAACCTTCCAAACCAAGGGGCTAAACTGAGGGGTGGGCGTTTCTCTGCATCTCCCAGGGATTGGGGTGGAGTGGAAGAGACAATTTGGCTGGAGACCCCATCTGACTCCAGGACACAGTGAAATGTAAAATGACATGGCAATTCAAAATTAAGATGTTTTTGTAAAATGACTGTGAATTTGGAACACTCGAGATCTTATTGAGTTGGAGAATGGAATTTAAACAACTTAGACTTTTTTTTTTTTTTAAGAAGTTTTATGGTCCAGGAAAGTTACTGGTGGATGCCACTTCTTTCAGTCAAGGAGACCATCCCTAATTCTGAGTGTCTAACTATGGCCCCTATTCAGCAGAGTGAAGCTTAAAGGTGTCCAAATCAACCAACAAGTGGTTATCTTGAAGTTGTTCTCCCTGCAGGAAACTCATTCTTTGGGTTTTCAGGTATGGCACATTATGGTTGCAGAAGTTAGCACTTAATGTAAGTTAGCAAGGCAGATAGAGACGTGCAAGGGGAGATTTCAGGCCTGGTTTAATGAACAAGACTGTTGCTCAGCCTCAGGAATGGTGGCATTTGGGACTGTGGACCCAGCCTTGCCCCATCTTATGAAATTTTTCAAAAGAAGATGGAAATATAGGTATTTTAGGTTTTTAAACAATTTGAATTAAATTTGCACACATATCCCATTGCCCTTCCTGATTCTTACTCACATGGGTTATGTTGCAAGGCTTCTGATTGGAAGTAAAACGAGGGAGCATACACACAGAACCTCAGAAAGGTTCTCTCTGTTCTTCATATTCATGGTGGTAGAATCCAAATGGTAGAAACTTTGAGTTGAAAACAGAGCATGGTACTGGTGTCACTGATATCCCAATGTACCCTATAGGGTTGTAGTGTCTGAGTGCCTAGGCCTTCGGTTGGTACCAGCACATGGCGTTCCTTAGGGTTGTGCAGTAGAGAAGGAGTCCAACTATCTGTGATGCTTTTGTATCAGAGCACCTCCACGTGTTTCCTTCAGTAGTTAGTGGGCATTTTTTTTACGGACACAACTTCTCTTTCTCTTACTCCATGTTCCTTACTCACAGAGTTAGCTCCATTTAATTCTTTCCCTTTCCCTGAATGACCGCCTCCCTTCTGTTCCTGTATTTTTCCCAGACTCCATTATGATTTGGTCTGTAAAGATGAGTGTGCAGTACATCTGTTCTCTCCCCTATAATTCATTCTTTCTCTCACCTACTCATTTTGCTTATAGGTAGGAGAAAGTGAAACTTAGAATGCTGAGGGTGGTGAGGACAGAAAAGATATCAGGGTGATATTTTCACTTTAAAATGTTTTTCCTTTTTTTGGTTTCCATGGAGGTCTAACAAAGATATCTCTACTGTAAGATGTAAAATCCTGCCACTATGTCAATGTGAGAGACATAGTTCCTACCACTGTATGATTTTTCGGTCTTATTTTGCTATGGAAGCATATATATCCTTCTATAACTCAAGTTGCATTACAAAATTGATTGGGTACCATGTTTGTATCAGTGGGGAGCCTGGCAAAATCAAATGTTATACCATATGAATAATTTGTAGTGAACCTAAAGGGGTTATTTATATGGTTGTAGAGTAGAATTACAGATGATTGTACAGTATGGTGAGGGCTGGAAACAGTGGAACATATGTGGGAGATTCTTGTCATCTCCAGGTCTGAAGGGGCTGATTGAGATAGTGGCTCCTGGAATTTGAAGACAGGGCAGGCTGTGTGGAAGAGGATGAGTGGAGGAAGCTAGCATGTGGAGACATGCTATGGGGGAATCCAGGGGTTTAAGTAGCCCGAGTTTATTCTCCTCTTTTGTCTGTGGTCTACCCTATCCATTGACGAAGGCCAAGTGGAAGCCTGCGCCCATGCAGGTCAGCAGAGTGAAGAAGGATGGAGAGTGGATCTGGAGTGGCAAATAGAAACTACTGGGCACGGCATTTTAACAGACCCCGGACTAACAGACGTACTCATGAAATGCCAGTGGGGTCCTGATTACTCAGTGGAGTGGAATTGCTCACGTTTCCATGAGGGAATGCTCAAGCTAAACTTTCAACAGAAGCATTTGAATAAACACTACGAACGAAATGAAATATATTGCAAAAGATTAGCTGCATTGTTGTTCTTAAAATTCAACAAACATTTATTCATTCCTTAGTGTGTTCCTAATACTGTGGTTATGGATTAACTATATTGATGCTATGTAACAGAGAGGAAGGTCTTATGATATTTATGTTGGGTTCAGCTGTGGCTACCTTTCTTTTGTGAACTTGTTTGGATAAGAGATTGTCCCTTTGCCCTTCAAATGTTGAACAAGTGATTATTTTGTACCATTCAAACTCTGTAGTTTTATATTGTAAAGGAAGATAGTTTCAGAAGGAGATAGAATGTTTTTAAATAGTTTACTAATTAATTAATCAATCAATTTTTTAGATACGGAAAGAACAATATCAAAACTGGATTTGCAGTTTTCTCCTTTTAAAAATGGGGATTGACACACTGCATACATGCATGTGCCTGACCCATTGTAAGCCTTTAAAAAAGCAAATCTGATTTTGAAATAAGAATAAACCCACCAAACTCCCATTTCCCCAAATCCAATGTTTTCATGTTTCCTTATTCTCTTTTAGACTTTATCTGTGTGCATGTATGATTTCTATAAGCTAAGAGGTTTTATTTGCATGTGAAATAAAACCAAACTTGAAGTGGGGAGTGACTTCATGATCTAGAGCATTTTTCTGTTTTCCTGGGTAGTCTGCCCTGGTCCAGGAGGCTCCAATCCCAGACTGAATTTCTTCAGGGAATAAAACGGTGCCCACCATGACAGACTGGAAGACTAAAACAGCAGGTCTTTATTTCCCAAAGTTCCACAGACTGGAAGTCCAAGATAGGAGTGCCAGCAGGGTGTCTGGTGGGGTTCTGTCCTTGGATTGCGAGCAGTCCCAACCCTGCATCTTCATTTGGTCTTTCCCGAGTGCCTCTGGGTAATGGGAGGGAGGTGGAGGTGGTCAGAATGGATGGGAATCAAGAGCACTGGTGTCTCTTTTCATAGGGACACCAGTCACATCATTAGGGTGCCACTCTCAAGACCTCATCCAAAGTCCTCATTTCCAAACACCTCCATCACATTGGGAGTTAGCAGTTGAGATGTAACACAATTCAATTTATGGCATCAACTTTCCAGACGGAGATCTTGTCCCCAAACTGTCATACAGAACCCCTGCTTTCATAGTGATGGGACTGACTTACACCAGTCATCATAGCCAGGGAATGTCATAAACGGGTTAACTTGGTTTTTGCCCACCACTAATGGGCTCTTTCTGGTGGGGGTGCTAGAGATAAGATCACGCAGATTGTCTTGTGTTGGGTCTTGGGGGGAGTTCTACCCAAGTAGCATGCCTGCTGCACAAGGTGGGAGGAAGTGGAAAAGGTCAAATGTCCACTGCATTTAGGTTACCTATTGCCATATTGTCAGATACTCAGCTTGTTTTTAGTGTTTGATTGCTGTTCAGTAGCACAATTAAATTGGATTTCAAAATTTCTTATGAAAGTGCATTAATATTGGGTTTCGGGATTTTTGTCTGATGTGCTCAGCAGTGGTTGCTGCTTAATGGACGAAAGCTAGTACTACTAAAGCCAAGTGTTCCAGAAAAATCAATATTACACCAACAGTGGACCCCTTGTTTCCATACAAGTCTCCCCATAAGGAAATCCAGTCTAGGCATGATTTTTGAGCTCCTTTTTCCAGTCCACATTCCTCTGGAAAATGCATTAGTAGGTCACTATCAAAACCTAAGTCTGTAACCTTTTGTCCTCTCTAGAAGCAATGGATATCTTAAAATCATTTCTTTATGGGTTCTTACATGACTAATCAGATCATTGGGGCTAGATTTGCCACAATTAAGATGGATATTTTCCTATGTTAAGGACATTGGATTTTAATATTTAAGTTTCTGCTTTTGTAATTCTATTTTCAACATTTCATTATTTTATGTACTCATTCAGATAATACATTACAGTTAGGTGGTCAATGTTATGCTAGATATGTTGATGGAAAAATGATGTATAAGAGATGACTGATCTCTGTACTAACCATTTAGAAATAATCACAGCCTGTGTGGGATAAAAGAAGATTGGAGCAATAGAAATTGACAGCAAGAAAGATCCCAGTGGGTTGAGCTCTCTGGGGGCTTCTTGCACTTGAACTGGGCTCTGATGAATATGCAGGATCTGGACTGGAAAAAGAAGAGCATTTGCAAAGGTCAGGGAACATGTGCTGGCATTGGCATGTGCTGAGATGCTAGAAATCAAACTAGAGAGACATCCCTTGGGAAGAGAGTGGGTAAGGAGGGTGGGTGGGTAACTGCTCTTTATTGGATCTACTCCAGCTTCTTTCTTCCAGTTTTAAATTGCTTTAAGAAAAGGTATCACTATGTGGGCCATCAAGGGGTTTGGGATTGCTATAGAGAGCTTGTGTACACAGACACAGCCTTCTGCCACTGCTGTGTTAGTGACAGCCCACTTTCAGTTTCTTTGCTTATTCCTTGAGGTTTTATGGATGTGTTTAGAGGAGTTCCTTACCCTGCTCTTTTGGGGGGAGGCCCTGTCTTCAGCTGAAGTTCAGCCTCCGAGAGTCTGATTCAAAAGGCATGAAAACTGTGGCAGAGGAAAAGGAAATCGAAACCAGGAACGAAAATGCAAGTGGATTCTGAAGTTGTGACAAGTTAAGAAATGAAACCACAATTCCATAAATTCTAAAGGAAGCCCATAGTTTTGGATAAAATTAAAATAGATATTTTCATGGTCAGTGTTCAGAAGAAGTTAAACTTTGGAAATATTAAGACATGGTATACACTTACTTTGATTCTTCCAATTGAATTTCTTTATGGCATGCTAAAATGTCACATATACAAATGTGTGTACATATGTAGAAAACTTCCAGCATTATTAAAAAGGTAAATATTAATTTTCTGAAGAATCACTTCTCATGTTTGCTGATTGAAAGTTTGGATTCAGATATATGTTCTTAACTTCTGGGATGTGTTTATAACCACATCTTGAAAAAGTTAATACCTGTGGCAGCATGTGCTGGCATCTCAAGGCACACTATGATTGCTCCAGTTCCGTGTGATAGCTGTGAGTTCTTTCACTTGCCATCTAGTGAAATACTATGTTGGATTATGTTCCAGGCAATTTAATCAGCCGTAGCATTTTTTCTGAAACTTTTGTTGGGTTTCAATCCCAGTATAAAAAATAAAAAACAACATAAGCCCACCCCCAAACTCTTGCTTCAATTAGTCCTCAGAATTCTAAGTTTTCATATTGCTGAGCAGTCTAAAATAATGGTCCAAATTTTGGGTAATTCTACCACTCCATAGAAAAATGCATGAAGGATAAAAGGAAACTATTCCAGGTGATTTGGAGAGATTTGGTAAAATGAGGCTGGGGTGTGACAGTTATTCTAATTTCCATTGGATACACTTCCTGAAGGACATAGATCTGGTATTTTGGTGTTTCCCTTCAGTTATTTTCCAAGGGGGAGGATTGGAATCCTGTTGCTGGGGTGAGAGGTAGGAAAGACAGCCAAGCACTTCCTTGGGCCTGTGAACTATCAGAGAAGTTCCCACTTCCTTATAGTTGAATCAATTTTTTGTCACAGGGGTACTAATAACAAATAACAAATGGATATGGAGTGACAAAATAACAAATGGATATGGAGTCTGATTTCATCTTCCAAGAGTATTGTTGCTAGCTGTTAGCCAGGCATCATTTCCAGGGGCTATCCGGTAAAGATCATCTATAGGGGTCACCAATAGTCTTCGTTAACTGGGCTCGGCTAGACTACTGGTATGAAAAAGAAGGGACTGGCAGATCTCCGGAATGGTGAGCCTCTTCGGTGCCCACTTGAGAAGACCCTTTGTCAGTGCTGATTTGGTTGGGAGGAAGGGCATGAAGAGTGTGCAGATCCTTTAACTTCTGGGGGAAGGTGAGATGGAACACGGAGAATTGCAACGGCAACCAAGACATCTTGATTTTAATCGACTTGGCCATGTCATCTATTTCATTGAATCTATTTTTTGCATTAAGAAAAAGAAAGTTATGGGGCTGGAGTGGTGACTTGGCAGTTATGGCGCTTGCCCGGCATGCGCGGGTACATGGGTTCAAACCCCAACACCACATACACAACTAAGTGTCAGAGCAACGAAAGCCATGTGAAAAACTCAATAAAAATAGTTTCTCTCTGTCTCTGTCTCTCTCTCATTGTCCTTCTCTTTTAAAAAGAAGAAAAGAAACAAAGTTAGCTGTTGTATTTTTGGAAGGTAAGTAGGAACTACAAAGGATGTGGGAAAATCTTAAAAAGCCTGAAGGCATTGGAAATGGGTATTTTTCTCTTTAAAAAGTACAGGTTGAGCATCCCTAAACTGAAACACTAAAATCTTAAATGCTCCAAAATTTCAAACTCTGAAAGCATTGACATAAGCTACAAGTGGAAGATTCCACAACTGACCTTGTGACAGGTCACAGTTAAAACACATACGCAATAAATATGTCATAAAATTAACAACTTTTTCATGTTGTTATATGCTTTAAATGGGTAGATATTGCTCTGTCAAATGATTACATTTCGACTGGTGAAGCCAGTGCTCTGTTTATTGGTATTTAGTCTTCACTTTTGCCTTATGTTGGTGGCTATTGAGTATTTCCTTTTGTTCATTGTCACGTGTGTGATTTGGAGTGGGGGGATTTTCTTCCTTTTCCTTCCACCAACTCCCAACAAGTTCTGTTCAATGCAACCCTGTACCCATTGCCGTAATTTGTTCATGAGTGAGCAAGGAAGCCAGGTAAATTCAGTTAGAGCAAAGCTCAGTGCTTGTATTTTATGGTTGGGGAAAGACAAAAGTCTCTCTCCTTCTATAACAGCAGTGTATGTATATGTACACACACACACACACACACACACACATACACATTTTTTTTTTTGTATTGGGAATCTAATCCAGTGGTGTTTTTACCACTGAGTTACATCCTCCCCAGCCCTTTTTTATTTTGAGATAGGGTCTCACTAAGTTGCTAAGGGGCTCACTAAATTGCTAAGGCTGGCTTTGAACTTCTTGACTCTCTTGTTTCAACCTCCTGAGTTGGTGAAATTACAGGCATGCACCACCAAACCCAGCAGCAGTCATATACTTTTGAAAGTCATTTTGAAGCCAAGTTAAGGACAAAATCAGCACATGGAGCAGGACGGAGCCAGAAACAGTGGTGAATGAAGCTGAGCCCAGGTACAGTGAAGGTTGAAACTCCAACTATTTGTGAATCTTTCAGTAGGTGAACCAGCAGCTGCTCTTTATTACCAAACCCAGTTTTAACTGTCACTTAAAACCAAATGCATCCTAGGTGGCACATACATTTTAAATAGCCCAGCATCCAACACTTGTAGTTAAATCTTTGTGTACATCCAGCCACGGCTTTTTCTTGGGCATGTTTATTAGTAGAATTATGGAATTAGGGCTTGTGGGATAGATAATGGTTTTCTAAGATGCCCATTTAATTCCTTTTTATACTTTTTGTGTTCCTACTGGCTTTGCTATGCTTTTTTTTTGTTGTTCAACTTAGCCTTACATATTGGAGGGACTTGTTGTTACACATTCATGAACATATAGATATTGACAGAGTTAAGGCTGATCATAGTCCATCGTCTCCTCCGGTTGACTACTCCCTGTTCCCATGTTTCCCCTACTTTACCCTCATGTTAGTTGGGCTTCTCATGGAAGTTGAAGGTTCCCAATTGCATTGATAACCTCCTACTCCCTCCCTCCAGTTGCATTGATAAACCCCCTAAACCCTCCCCCTTCCATGCCCCTCTCCCTTCTTCCCCCAGCATCATAGTTATGCAAGTTAACTTGCAATCTGTGTTAGATTGTATTCTAGCTTCCACATATGAGAGAAAACATTCAGCCCCTGAGTCTCTGAGTTTAAGATATTTCACTCAGCATAATTTTTTCTATCTCCATCCATTTGGCTGCAAATGCCATGATATCATTCTCTCTAATAGCAGAGTGGAACTCCATTGTGTACACACACACACAAAGAGTTTTTGAATCCACTCATTCAGTGAGGGGCATCTGGGTTGGCTCCATAGTTTAGCTATAGTAAATTGAGCTGCTATAAACATTGATGTAACCATGTCTCTGCTTTTATTGACAACAGTAGGTATCTAGGAATCCTTTTAGGAAAACTAAGGTACTTCACAAATCCTCATCTCACATCTGCTTCTGGAGAACCTGGTCCAAGCCTGCTTGCGAACAATGTTCAGGTTTTTGATTGAATTAGCTTTCAGTTTAATGAATAGCTACAACAATTACTAGGCAGGTGGGGTATTTCAATGGTCTGGCTAATGATAGACCATTGGGCTACTGGAATTGGGACTGGAATGCTGGAAATCACTCAGTTCATGGTGGCTGGAGGAAGGAAATGGAAGCCCAGCTCCCTGACCCCAGTTCTGAGGCAGAACTTGCACTTCTGAGTCCCTGATGGATCAGGATGAAGCTGCCCTCTGTGCCAGTTGCCTGGCATGGCCCCCTTGCTGGGCTTTTTCCCTGTTCTTACCTGTTTCCCCTACTCACTTGCCTGCATCCCCTAGAAGCATTTATTTAAAAAAATCACATGAGCAAAGTAGAGACTGAGTGTTTGTGTCCTCTCCACTCAATTCCTGTGTTGAAATTCTACCACCAGTGTGATGGTGCTTGAAGGGTGGGGGGGCTTTTGGGAGGTGGTTGGGTCATAAGGGGTGAGCCATTGTGATGGGATTAGTGTCCTTATAAGAAGCGGGCCAGACAGCCCTTTGCTGTCTTTTTTGCATGCGAGGATATAATGAGAAGATGGCAGTTGGCAGCCTGGAAGAGAGCCCTAACCAGAATCCTGATCTGGAACTTCAGAACTGTAAGAAATACATTTCGGTGGTTTACAAGCCATCCAAGGGGTAGTACTTGGTTATGGAATTGACTAAGGTACTTCACAAATCCTCATCTCACATCTGCTTCTGGGGAACTTGATCCAAGCCCGCTTGTGAACAATGTTCAGGTTTTTGATTGAATTAGCTTTCAGTTTAATGAATAGCTACTACAATTACTAGGCAGGTGGGGTATTTCAATGGTCTGGCTAATGACATTAGCTCTGAGGCATTTCAGGAATGAGATGAGAAAGGAAGTGGCTTCAGGGCCTCTGACAGTGGTTTGCTGAACACCTCTGCAGTTTTGAAATGGGTTTTGGGTCACTGAATGAATGTCACATCTCTTACTTTGGGAAATGAATATTATCCTGTTCAACAGAGCTCAATATTATGGTCTTTTTTTCCCCGGAAGTCTGAATCTCCCTCATTTAATTCCATCCCATTTTCTCTAGTCACAGGTCCTTGCAGAACCCTAAAAACTCTTTATACTTAGTGCTAACAATTCTCATAATAAGAGAATGGGCTGTTCTTGCATTGGAGCATGGAGTGAGTCACCCTGCAGGAGAGAGGGGTAATGGTATGTTGAGCCCAGCAAGAGGGCTGCTCTATTCTGGAAGGCACTTGCATCTTTCATCCCTTTGGGTTGGTGATGTTAGCACTGTCTTTGATTCTTCTCTACCTTGCGTAAACATTTCCTATTTGTACCTCCAAAGTCTCTCTTGTCTGTTCTTTCTCTTAACATTTTCATGGCAGCTCCTTTAGTCTGTGCTTAGACAGTTTTGGATTGAAGTATGTCCTCCCCCTGCTCCTACCCCCTGCCAACCCTGAATCCATTTGTTGAAGCCCTAACATAACTGCATTTGGAGATAAGACCTTTAAGAAAATAATAAAGGAGTTTTGCATAGTGGCAGTATCATAGCCAGTGAGGTTTATCTGAGATGGATTATTGCTTAAAAAAAAGTTATTAAGGTTAAGTGAGGTCCATAGGGTGGGACCCCAATCCTATAAGATAGTTGTTTTGTATGAAGAGGAAGAGACACCAATGTGCTCCCTGCAGCATTGCAGAGGGACACAGTGACAGAGTGGCTGCCTGCAGGCAGGAGGGGAAGCCTCAGGAAAGAACCAACCCTGCTGTACCTTGATTTTGGACTCTGAGCCTCCAGGACTATGAGAAAATACATTTCTGTTGTTGAAGCCATTCAGGTCATAGTGTTCTGTTATGGTGGCATGCAGATGAAGACACTGTTCTGCATTGGGATTCTGCCCCTTCTTAGACCCCCAAGAGTCATTGAACTAGTGCCCTTGACTCCAATTCTTTCTTGTTCTTTTAATTTTTAAAATCAGCACTTATGCCTTACCTTTATATGGAAATAAATCCTTCTGGAATAAATCATTGTCTCAGAATAAAGGTTGTAGGGTCTAAGTGGACATTCAAGGTCTTAATTTGCACGCCTGCTCCTTTACAACATTCTCTAGTCTCATTTCTGTCCTCAAAAGTATGATGTTCCAATCCTTCCCATTGTTTAAGTTCACCCTGGAAGCCTCCTGTCCTCTTTCTAGCCTACCTCTGAGTTGCTTTAGTAGTTTTTGTTTTTATCACTTGATTTTATAATTCATGTTTGGATTTTCAGTATTTTATACGTCCTTTTAGAGAAAGGCTGCTTCTGCATTGGTATGATTCTCTTCCTCACCCATCTTTGTGACCTGATGAGCTATTGCCACTGCAGAGAGTCAATACTCTGTGGGAATTTAACAGAGAGGGAGGTAGTGACTGAGGCCACTGGCACCTAGAGAGTATCAAATAGGTGAGAATCTTCCCCGTGGCTATAAGCAATGACTTTGCGGCCTGACCTGAGGATATAGACAGAAAGTGATTTTACTTGAATGTGTGCTTAAACTCACATATGTAAATTTAAATTTTCTTTGTGTAAAGACCCATTCACTTAGAGCAGAACCAAACAAAACCAATAAATAAAAAAAATTGTTTCAAATTACAGTTAGAGAATTAGAAAATTTGTCATGAGACCAACACAAGTTACATAATACACTAATGAGACACATGAGCGGTGGCTTTTTTTTTTTTTTTTTTTTAAGAAAGAAGGGACAGAGAGAGAGAGAGAGAGAAAGAGAGAAGCAATCTTTATTGAGTTTTTCATGTGGCTTTCATTCCTCGGACACTTTGTTGTGTATGTGGTACTGGGGTTTGAGTTCGGGTTCTCATGCTTGCCAGGCAAGCATCATAACCTCTGAGCCACCACTCCAGCCCCAGCGGAGGCTTTTTAAGAAGCATATCATAGGCATAGACTGTAAGAAGTGGGAGAAACATCAATTGTCAATCACTTGTTACTGTGACTATTGTGCCTTTTCACCTTATTCACATTTTATCAGAAGTGATGTTAAGATGCACTATTAAGTTCTTTTCAGAAATACATGTGGGAATTTGGTGTGTGGGAATCCACACTAGCCATCCATTTCATCCATATCACAGATACTTCTAGGCAGCTCAGGTGGAGGGGTAATTACTAAAGGACTGAAACCTTCAGCACATCTGTGGACCGCGTCTGGCCTGGTTTGCACGCGAGGTGTATCATGCAAAGACTTGCTGAGTTGGAAGAGGGCCTGTGGTCACCCAGCTCAACGCCGTGCTGAACCCTGGAAGTCAAGTATAAGAGCATCCAGCAGGCAGGTTTGGGGTCTCCTTGTCCTCATTCTCATCAGGGATGCGACTCTTTCTATATGTTCCACATGTCATTTACCACATGTAAGTGAGCAGTGAAAATCTCTCCAGGACTAATGTTGGAAATGTGCTGTGCCTTGTCCCTTTTCATTTTATAAATAGCATTAAGACTCAAAGGGGATCTTGATTTTCTGACTAATATCAGATGATGTTTGCTCCTTTTTCAGCATTCCTAGATTATCTTTCTTTCTTTCTTGAGAGAGGGGGACAGTAAAAGTGAGAGAGAAAGAGAGAGAAGGAGACTCAATTTTATTTCTTTTTCATCTGGTTTTTGTTTCTCTGACACTTAGCTGTGTATGCAGTGCTGGGGTTTGAACTCAGGTCCTCACACATGCCAGGTAAGCGCTCAAACCACTGAGCCACTGCTCCAGTCTGCATTCCTATATCTTAAAAAAGAAACCAAAACAGAAACAACAACAACAACAAAAAAAACACAAAATTAATAGAGGCTAGCAGATCCACGAATGTGGGCATTGTGACTATGCAAATCTGAGCCTGAATTCCAGCAGGGCTTAAATGACACATTTAGACAATTAGGAATTTGATATCACTTCTGTCTCCAAATTAGGGAAACCATCTCTTGGAGGGTTGTGGGGCTTCTGAGGCTGTGAGGCATTGTCCACGATGTGGGTGGCAATGGAAAAGTGGTTTCCTTATCTTACCCTAGACGTATCATCTATGAGGAAGAAAAGAAGAAAGGGAAGGATTTGTGAAGAAAGAGGGAGTAAGCAGAGGTGAGAGACATTCCTAAAGAACTTCCATGTGATTTCAGCTGTGTTTCTACAGATGCTTTGGGGCCAGTAGAATGGTGGGTGCCTGGGGTTGTGGGGAATAGAAAACTATTGTCTAACGGGTATAGATTTTTCAGTTTTGTAAGATAAAAAAATTCTGGAGATGGTACAGCAGTGTGACTTGTACACTTGAAAATGTGTAGATGGTAAACATGCTTTGTGAATTTTACTGCAACTAAAAACCAAATATCCCTTGGGGACATATTGAATATTTTTGTCATTTGCATTCTAGAGTCAACCACTGGCAGGTTGCTATTCTTCAAGTCATCTAGCAAAGAACAGGTCCTGGGGTGAGTGGGGATTTTTGTGATAAAGCTTCTGAAACTTAATAGCCTGGTCCTTTTCCTCCTTTATTCAGCAGATATTTGAGTGCCTCCGGGGAGCCAGGTGCTATACTTGGTTCTAAAGATATCAGTTTAAAAAGGACACAAAAATCGCGCCCTCATCATCTAGGAGTGAAGATTGAAAAGTGAAGTTTATAATATGATAATGGTGGGAAAATAAAGGATGAGAGAGAGAGAGAGAGAGACAGGGAGAGAAAGAGGGGTCTTGAAAAGAAAGGCACTTGGACACACTTGAGGGAGCAGTTATAGCATATATGGAGGGAGAACATTCCAGAACATTCTAGATTGAACATTAGTGAGAGGATTGTGAGAAGAGACCTTCTAGGAACAGCAGGTTGGAAAGATGTGAGGGAAAGTGAAGAATAGTGGAAGATGAGGTAAGGAGGGGGGTATATGTGTGTGTGTGAGAGAGGGAGGAGGAAAGGAGAATGATCTAGAATGGATGGAGAGCAAAGAAAAAGGAAAGAGGGTCTTTGCTTTTTTTTTTTTTTAATAAATAGTATTTTTTTAAAAGAAAGGGGACAGCGCAAGAGAGAGAGAGAGAGAGAAATAATTTTTAATTTAGTATTTCATATGATTTTCATTCCTTGGACACTTCATTGCGTATGTGGTGCCAGGGGTTTGAACTTGTGTACTTGCACATGCCAGGCAAGTGCCCTAATTGCCAAGCCACCGCTCCAGCCCCAAGGGTCTTTGCTTTTATCTGGAGCCAGATGAGAGCCTCTGGGAAGTTTTGAGCTGAGGAATAACAGGATCTGACTTGAAATGTATCAGGGTCATGGTAACTGCTGTTCTGAAAGTGGTCTGAATGGGACTGAAGGTGAGAGAAAAATTTAGATGCAAGCAAGCGGCGGCTGGTGGGATCTGAAGCAAACTTCCTTATTCCCAAACGTTTGGTTTGCCTGCTGTGGGGTGATGGAGGCAGGCACCCTCTAATTTCCTCTTAAGCTCTTTGTCTTCCCCATCTCTTGTAGGTCAAGGAGAAGTACATCCTTGAAGTTCTCCCAGAGTTAATGGCTGTGCCTGGGAATAGTCCTTATTCACAGCCTCTTGGCTTTAATGAGCTTCCTGGAAGCTCTGGTTCAGGGTGTTCACTTCTCTCAGGATGAGGATCATTCTTCACCGGGGAGAAAATGGATGTCTTGTAGCTGTGGGTTCTTAACTCTTTTAAGGCTGCAGGACAAATGGCCTGACTGAACATACTTCACGCAGGGAGGAATGAGCCATCTCAGAGCAGGAACACAAGTCCTCAAAGTTCTGAATAGGGGATTGTGGAGAAGCCAGCTTTCTGCTCCTCAGGTGTGTCAGCTGTGGAAGGAGCAGGCAGGCATAATCACAAGTTGCTTAGCCCTGGAACACGGAGGACAAGTTCTCTTGACATCACTTTATGCTGGATTTGTAAAAAATGGCTAACATTAAAAAGGTGAAGAACAGTGGTAGTTGCCATTTGACTTATGAATTACGTGCTTTTGTCTAGACAAGGGTGTGCCAACCTCATCACCGAGGACCTTGTAGATCAGATATTTCTTTGCTGTTGGGGGGCTCTATTCTTTGCACTGGGGGATATTTAGCAGTATCCCTGGCCTCTCACGTTAGGTTCCAGGGACATCTCCCCAGTTGTGATAGCTTAAACTGTCTCTGGAGATTGCCAGTTGTCCCCAGGGAGGCAGCATTACCCCTGGTTGAGGACCAGTGACTTAATCTTGGGCATTGGTGAAGTTAGGATTTTAACTGCGTGTCCTTGCTGGCTGATGATGTCAACAGAGATAAAGCTAAGAGTGGTTTTGGGCTGGGGGGTGTGGCTCAGTGGTAGAATGTATCTAGCATGCCCAAGGCTCTGGGTTCAATCCCCAGCATCCCAAGAAACCACAACAACTAATGGTGGCTGTCACTTTGTCACTGTTTTAGTTAGAAAGGACCTTACTGTGCCTGGATTCTGGGCATCCCAACAAATAAGTGCGCCTGTAAGGCAGAGAAACCCAAAACAACACACTTCCTGATCACCGAGGTGGGGGTATACTTCACTTTTCTTTTCTCTTCTGGATCCACGCAATAATTAGCCAAAGTAAAATGAATATTAGCTCATGCTTAACTGCTTTTATAGTGCACTCGCCGCCACTGACCCAGTAGTGCTAAACCAATTATTTTTTGAACTTTATGGCTTTAAATAATCCTTTGCTCTAAAATTCCCTGTACCCCTCAGCTACTTAACCACAGGCCCCTCTGCCCTAAATCCTTTTCTTATACTTTGTAGCTTTTTAAGCAGGGCCCCTCTTTAAGAAGACATAATCCCTTCTCTGTAGAAAACATGAAAGACCTTGAACAAATCAAGATTTCTCCGTGGAGAATTCAGCTAATCCCGTGCTTAGCTCCTAACAAGGAAATCCATCTCTCCACCAAGCACGCCATTACCAGGACTAATGCCTGACTTGAATAACAAGCAAATTATTGTGCTTTTAATTGTACCCTACCCGGTCACAAAGCACATCTGAGAGAGGAATGTGCCCAGCTCTTCCTGGAGAAACAGGTCATGCTTCTAATCCTCCTTTTCTGTCGCCTTCCCTTCCCCCTCTCCAATCCTTTCTCTTTCCAGCAGCAGGAGAGAAAGAGAGAGAGAGAGAGAGAGAGAGAGAGAGAATAAAGACAGCTAAATTATGTTTAAAATTGAGGAGTCTAAAAGAAGAAAAAAGGTGTTAAATACTAACTTGGGAGAGTGAATTATCAAGTCTTTGCAGTGTGTTCATTTGAGGACAATAAATGTTACCATAACCCCATTACCAGAGGGCAATCTTTGTTACCCTAAACCAGGCTTCCTCAGCATCCTCACTATTAAAATTTGGACTGGATAATTCTTTGTCATGTGTGTGCGCACATGTGTGCGTTTGTGCTTTGGGGGCTGTCTTGTGCACTGTAGATATTTAGCAATCTGATAAATTGTGACAATCCAAGATGTTCAAAAGCAGTACCAAATGTGTGTGTGTGTGTGTGCACGCGCGCGCATGCACACGCACACACATTCCCCTGGTGGAGAGCTATGGACTGAAACTTCCATATTGGCTTTTTTATTTGCTCTCCTGTGATCTCCTTTCAGCACACAAACACCAATGAAAGCCTGATTCCTGATGCAAAGCAGGGAGAGGGAAATGTGTTCTTTATGTGGGTAGAATGAGTAGGAAAGAAAAAGATGTGTTTATGGGTTGGAGAACGGTTACTTCCTCAACACCTGGATTGAAGAGCCCCAGGATTTGGTTGTCCTTCTGACTGTCCATATCCATTTCTGAATGCCTCTACGTTGTGCTTTTTGGAATTAGGCTTGCTGAACGAGGCAGAGGTGATGAGAGGTTGCTGAGAACAAAGAACCAGTCACCTGGAGGTGCCAACACCCAGCCCAGGATATTTCCTATAGGGGAGGGAGAACTACCCAGCCTCCCTAGCTCAGACGTTGCCAGCTCAGACCTGAAAATCAGGACCACGGAGAGCTACCCACAAAAGAAACATCGTGCAAGCATTGAGTTGCATTTGCATGACAGCCATCGAGGCTGAACATTTGCTCTCTCCCTGTGAAAGAATCTACCCTATTTTTAGAAACTTACTAGAAGTGTATTTTGTCCTTCCTGGCCTGCCGCAAACGCGAGGAGACGAACGCAATGCAGTGATCGCCTGTGCCCACTAGATGGAGGTGTACGTCTTCCTGAGAAGCACGGCCTGGCGGCAGATCGCAACACCTCCTTGGGCTAAGGAAGACAAGTGCCACTCGTCCTTTGGGAGACAGGCGTCCTCCTCTCGTTGTTGGCACAAAACAGCTCTAAACAATTGCACTGACCACACAGCTCTAAGCCACATTCCGGGGCGCTGCCCTTCGCTCAGGAGTGAATGCTGGGAAAATGAACCAAGCTGCTAATTTGCCTGATTAGGGGAAAAATAAGATCTCGAGTAACAATGGGCATAATTTATTTTTCCAACAAGAATAGGGGCAATGCCATTTCAGTCCCCCTCCCAATTGCTACCGTAAATGAAAGCAATCACCTAATTAGTCCTGAATTACTAACTGGCAGGATGAAGGATCTGCTGAAAATCAAGCTGGAGTGGGGAATTTGGAGAAAGGGCTGTGATTTCTTTGAGAGGAAGGGGCGGGGTGGGAAGGGAAGGGAGGTGAAGGCTTGAAGCCCATTGTGGGCTCTGGGCTCCTGCCCTCTGGAGGCTGTGCTGGCCCCGACCCTGGGAGAACAAGGGCTCAGTGATTCTCCAGGCATTCATTTTGTGCAGGCAAATGACTTTCTAAACCGGGGAAAAAGAATCTGCTGGAAGACATGCCCCTGCGTTCCTTTTAAAACGTTACAGCTGTAGATGAATTGGCTTGGGAAATAGAACACAGCCCTGTGGGGCCTGGCCACCCCGCTGATGGAGGCTGGACAGGCAGACCCCACAGGAAGGCTCTTGAATGCCTTCTCTCTGACACACAATGAGGAAAATTACAGGCAAATCTGAGACTAAGTTTGGATTTTGGTTGTTAAGACGTACCCAAAGGAAATGAAATAAATGCCTGGTTACAGATTACAGATATTTTTTCTTTTTTCTTTTTGCATGTGTCTTTACTAATTGCCCCTTCTCCAGCTGAAACAATGAGCCATCCCCATGCTCTTGTATCAGGCACTCCTGGAAGAAAAGCAAAACAATAGCAGAGTGGGTACACGCTGGAATCTTCCACTTGAAGGCTCCACCAATTGAAGTACTAATTTATTTGTTCAGAGATGACTTCTTGTTTTTGAGTTGGATATCACTTTAATTGAAATACTTTACTAATGCGATTTATCACAACCATAAACTGTCAGTTTCCACAGCTGTTGCTTTTTTCAAGCAATCTGGCAAATGTGTGTGGGTAAAAACACACACTTGGAAGGTTGAGAAGGAGAAGGCATAGGCTCTTTATTCCCCCATTCAGCTGGTCCACGAGCCCCTCATCCCCCCCACCAAAAACATATGCTCTTCCTTAGAGGCACCCACTTTAATTCTAGTGCACATCTGTTGTTTTTGACTGCTAAACATCCCTTCCCCTCTCTAGGAAGGGATACCTGGTTTTCTTTGGGGGAAGTACCCTTCTCCCCCTTATGAGTCCATGAGGTTTGATGAAGTGGACTCCACTCTCTTACCATGGGGTGGCCATGTTATCCAGCCCTGGCCACATCTTCTGTTATTCCTCTACTCTTGGTCACATGATTGATTGTTAGGGTTTTGCAGAACTAGCAAAACAACACCAAAAAAAAAAAAAAAACTGAAATAGGACACAGTTAAAATTGAATTTCAGGTAAGCATTTTTTTTCACTCTAAGTATGTCTCAAATATTACATGGAACATGTTTATAATAAAAATTTATCTATCTGGAATTCAAATTTAGTGAGGCATCTTTTATTTTATCTGGCTAGTCCTTTGGTTAAGATTTTGACCAAAATAAGGATCAGCCCAGGACTTTTACTGGAGCTTTGGGGAAAGCAATACTGAACCAAATGAATCGCTTTTGCTAAAATAAGATGTTACATGCTTACAACTGTTAGTTGTAGCCATCTTTGCTACGGTGCAAGAAAGGGAACAACTGTGGAAAATAGAAGGCATCACCATAAATTCCAGACCTATTTCATTTGAGCAAGTGGATCCAGTTGTTGCTGTAGCTGGTGGAGGTCAGGGTGCCCATAGCATCTTTCTAACCCCTGAGCCAGGCAAGTAAAAATGCTCAGAATGTGCCCACTGGGCATAGCTTGTATTTAATCAAAGAGTGAGGAATGAATTTCGGTTCCCACAAATAATCAAAGCCACAACACCCTTGTGTTGTTGCTAATTGTTTTGTTGCATATAACTGTTAGTTCTTTTTTAAGACAGGGTGGCTGGAGACCGGGTCAGAAGCCCTTTTCTTTGCAATTGGAAACTTGAATTTCAAAGCTGCCTCTGCTTGGTTGCTTCACTCTGGAGTCGTTGCAACCTTTGCAAAGTTGAATTTTGAGGTCTGAAAAATAAGGAACAGAGGTCCTTTTCCCTCAGGATGGGGGGCAAAACCTCCATGAGATAAAGTGTGTAAGGGCTGTTACAGCCCATGTGGAGTTAGGTACCCTCTGGAGGTCTTCTCCTTCTTAGAAAGAATATTCCTGTCCATACCACTCCTCAGGAGGCTGAGACAGGAGGATCCCAAGTTCAAGGCCAGACTCACAACTTAGTTAGACTCTGTCTCGAAATAAAAAATAAAAAGGACTGGGGATATAGCTTAGCGGTAAAGAGCATTTGGGGTCAATTCCCAGCTAAAAAAAGTATGTTCTTAACTTGTACGTAACTTAAGGGGATCGCTAGAGTCTGAGACTCGTACTCCTAGCACCACAGCTGTTCCTGTGGTCACTGGATGACCATTTGTATGTAGGTGGAGGCTTTCAGGTATTTTCTTGCATATCTTCTCATTTTCTGTTCTGGCATAAAACCTCTTCTTTTGTATTGGTTTTCTGCTTTCTGTATTCGCAGAACAAGAGATTTGCTTTGTGTTGTTTATCCGTATGTATTGATGTCTTTGAAGCTTCATGGCTTTCTTTCTTGCTTCTCAGTGACCTTTACTCAATTTTAACTATTTGGATATTTGAGATTGACAAGCCATCTCTCTCCTCTGTCAAAGTTGGTCACCTTAACTAAGGAGAAGGAAGCGGAGGGCAGTAGCACTGTCTGACTGCTACAGTGTTTTCCATGGAATTTTCCAGAACTTGGAGGGGGGCTTGGGACATCTAATCAGGGAAGAGGTTAGACAGGGGACTTGTCTTTTAGCATTGGAGGCACTGTGCCAAGTGTCCCCCTTTCTTCTTTCACAGGTGTGTGATGAGCAGAGTGAACAGGGGGCTCCCCAGGCCTCCGGGGCAGTTTCAGCCCAGTGAGCTGGTGACAGTCAGGACTAGAATCCAGACCTCCTGATGCACAAGTTCTGGCTCCGGATGGACGAGACTCGACAGAGCCTGGCAGCACACATGTCCTCAGGGACATTTCAAAGAGGTTTCAGCTGGTGGAGTTGCTGTGCGGTTACATCCAGCCAGCTGTGTGTGTGTGTGTGTGTGTGTGTGTGTGTGTGTGTGTGTCTGTCTCCAGTGCGGAGGGAGGTCCAAAATGGGCAGAAGGTTTTTGAGGGTCTACTGGGAGTGTACAGCAGGGGGCAGGAGTGCCGAGAGGGCGGAGATGAACTTGAGACAGGCGTTCAGGAGGGAGACCTTTGTCATCTCCTGGTTGTGAAATAACAAAGCTCCAGATCCAGATCAGCAGGGAATTAAGAGATAAGAAATAGTCACCTCTCAAAATGCTTGAGATAGCACTGCTGTCCCACATTCTTTTTTACAATCAATCCTCTTTTTCAGGCCTCCCTCGCCCCACCTGTTTGTTTTGGTAGGAGGATTCATCAAGCAAGCAGATGCATGCATTCATCCCTCCTCCTCCTGCTGTTGGGCTCAGGGAGGCACAGCACAAACCCTCAGTCAGTCCTTAGACTGTTTTCTAGCTACAAACCCAGATAGGTTTCTTAACCCTAGACCTCAGTTTCCCCATCTGTAAGAGGGGCATAAAATGTCTCCTGTAGAGGGCTCTTGGGGAGAGTAAATGAGATTATATTTATAAATGTATGAGACTAATTCTATTAATTTACTGGTATGTACTAGTTGCTATAAAGAGTAATTTCACTATCTTCCCTGTTTCAGAGGCTAGAGAGAGGGATACATAAGCATTTTTTTTTTTTAAAGAGAGGGACAGTGAGAGAATCAGTTTTATTTAGTTTTTCATGTGGCATTTGTTGCTTCAACACTTCATTGTGTAGATGACACAACTACACAATACATTTCATTGTGTATGTGGTGCTGGGGTTCGAACCTCCATTCTTGTGCATGCCAGGTGAGTGCCATAACCGCTGAGCCACCGCTCTAGCCCCTACATGAGCATAGTTAATGTGAAAGTGAATATAGATGCAAACAATGGCTAACTTTATAGAATTATCACATGTTAGACACTATCCCAAATGCTTTAGGTTTAATTCAGTCCTCACAGTGGCCCTGCAAGATAGGCATTACTATCTCCTTTTCAGAGATATGAAAACCAAGGCACAGAAAGGTTAAGCTATTAAGCTCAAGGCCACACAGTTTGCAATGCAGGGGCTGTATTCAAATCTTCCAGGCTCTTCAGTGTGAGCCATCCGGTGGCTGTCAGGTGGAGCTTGAGGCCATGAGACCTTCAGGGTCTAGAGAGGACTCCATCAGAAAGCTCGAATGCTTGGGAGCATTAGATTTCCATCTCTCCTCGTCATGTCCCAAAGTCTTCATTCTCTAAATTCAGTGCTTAAATTACGACAAAACTTGTGTCTCCTTCAAACAAATAGCATAACATGTTTAAACTTTTTACTTAGGGATAGAAAAAAGCCTGATATCGCAAATTTACCAGAGGCAAGCTACTTCTTAGGGCCACTTTGCACTGTAAAATATTATAAATAAAGCAGGAACAGATCCTCCTTGCACAGCCGATAGATGCTTTTTCAGCACTGTTTGCTGCCCCAGGCTCATGCTCAGGGCTTCCCCTGCGCTGTCCAGGAATTCTAGGAGTTGCTGCAGTGCCATTCAGTTTGCCCTGCCTCCACTCCTAGGCAGAGTGCTGTTGCAGCTTGTGGGATGTCCCACTCCAGGTCTTGGTCTTCGATGTTCTTTTTCTTCTCTGGAATACTGCTGTGCCTTGTCCCTGGAGCCTGTCCCAAGGCCAGGGTCCTGTGCAGGCCTCAGGCCATCAGAATTGCAGCTTTTCTCTGGAACTAAGAGGAGCATCTAGCTTCACACTGTGTCAGAGTGGCCCTTTCCACCTGCAGCTCGTGGCCCCTGAGTGGAACAATCCAGGTCCGATGCACACGTTTGTCCCCATGGCAGATCTCTGAGGATTTCTGTGCCTTTCTTGCTCTAGATACTTTCTCAATTTGATTTTCAATGAAATTACACATCAGAAGCCAACAAGGCATACTAAGAAACTAAGAATCTTGGTTCCTACAGTAGATACTTCTGTTGTGCACAAAAGGGAGCAAAATCAGTAGGAAAGACCCATTTCCTTACCATTTTGGTGTCAGGCTTGGCCTTGTGACTTGCTTTGGCTGATGAAATGTGCGTGGAAGTGGCTGTGTACATGCCTCTTTTAGTGGTCGGCAAACTTGTTTGCCTTCTGAATTATGGAAACCCATGTCAAGACTGTGTTTCTGTTAAGCTGGGTCCCTGAGCGCTTACAACAAGCAGAGCCATCTTGTTGACCAAAGATGTGAAGGTAACATGGAACTAAATCAGCCTTTGTTGTTTTTTTAGATCGTGGATAACTTCAGGTTGCTTGTTATTGAAGCACAGTTTTGTTAGTCCTGACAAATTTTATGAAATAATCCTTCCCTCTTCACTGGGGGGATCCTCTAGCCCCAACTTCTTCCTATTCTTCTTCCTGTTGTTGTTGTTGTTGTTCTTCCTTTTTAAAGAGAGAGAGAGAGGGATAGAGGGAGAGAGAGAGAGGAAAGAGACAATCAATTTTATTTAGTTTTTCATGTGGCTTTCATTGCTCTGAGACTTCATTGTGTATGTGGTGCTGGGGTTTGAAACCATGTAGGTGGTGTGCTGAGTTTGAACCTATGTACTTGTGCATTTCCGGCAAATGCCTTAACTGCTAAACCACCGCTCCAGCTCTGTAGGCCCAACTTCTTGCTATACCCTAAAAATACATGCTTATTGGCCCTACATTTATATTATTAGGAAGGGCTACTCCAGCATCCCCAAAAGGCCACTCTGAGGGCAACTTCTTTGTCTATTTAGGAATGTGTCTACTTAAATTATGCTAAAAGCTTGGTGTGCACAGCCTGGGAAGTGGGATTGAGTGGGAGACAAGTCACTGGGCATATAACCTTGAAGGGAATATTGGGATCCCAACTCCTTTCTCTCTCTTTGATCTTGACTCCTGTGAGGTGAACAGCTCTGTTTCATGACAAGCTAGCTGCTGAGATGTACTGCCTCACCTCAGGCCCAAAAGCAGTGGACCCAAGTGGCCATGGACTGAATTCTCTGAAACTGTGAGCCAAAATAAATCTTTCTTATAACTTAATTATCACAGTGATGGAAAATAGAATACATTAATAATACACCTTACTAGCTTCCCACCTTCCTAACTTTGTGAGAAATTATTTCCTGACTTTATAAAAGATACCTGAGCTAAATCTTACAATATGCAATCATAAAACCACGGCTGAGTGATTTAGTAAACTGTGACTAATAGTGATATAGATTTTTCATTTTATATATAATATTCATCAAATTAACTCCTGCAAGATGATTAGCATTATTTAGGTTTTTTTCCCTACTATTTTCTCTGTTTTGAAATTAAAAAAAAAACTGTCCAGTTTGTTAACTAGTTTAATCTCAGCAGTTAAGGAAGCTAGGACTTGTCTTATTTAGCACACTGATTTTTATAGATAAGGGATCCAGGGCAGGGTTTAGCAAATGCTATGGTTTGAATATGTCCCCCAAAGTTCATGTGTTAGAAATTTAATACCCCCAAAGAAGAGTGCTCAGAGGTTGGATCTTTAAGAGGTGGTTAAATTGTAAGGACACACGAATGGATCAGTGCCATTACCGTGTTATTGTGGAAATAGGTTGGTTATGTCAGTGGTAGGTTGGTTATCTTGGGGGTGGGCTCCTGATAACAGGATGAATTAGCCCCTACCATGCTCTCTTGCTTTTCCACCATCGGATGATGCAGGAAGAAAGCCCTCATCAAATGCAGGACTCTCAAACTTGGCCTTCTCAGCTTCCAGAAATTTAACAAATAAATCTCTGTTCTTTTCTCAGTCTCATGTATTCTATTAAAGTAGCACAAAATAGACTAAGAAAACTATGGTCTGTGAGCCAAATCCAGCTCACCATCTGCTTTATTTAATTAAAGTTTTATTCAGACACAGCCATGCCATTCATTAAGGCACTGTCTATAGCTGTTTTTGTGCTACCATCGGCAGAAGCAATTATTTATAACAGAGATAGTGTGACTCACAAAGCCTCGGCTATTTGCCATCTGATTCTTTAAGAAAAAGTTTGCTGACCTTTGATCTGAGCAGAGAGGGGCCTTTTCTGAGACTTGTCTGAGCTCACAAAACAAGTCCTAAGTGGCATTGTTCTGTCTTATAATTCTCCATTATTTTTGTTGTGGGTTTTCTTTCTGCTTAACTATTACATGCTGTATTTCAAATATTATAAAAAAGACCTAACCCACTTCAGATCCCAGTGGAGAAACAGACATTGAGTAAAACCTCTACATCATAAAAATAAAGGCAAGCCATAATATTATTATATTGTGTGAAAGCCGGAAACCCCAGGGAATATGAAGAAAATAATAATAATATGAGCAAAGAATATACATCACATCCTCTAGGTATCTTAGGTATAAATGATAACTTTGGAGAGTCTACAAGCAGGGTTGTTATGGTTTTGTGATTTGAATTGTGGGGTATTACTTTGTGTCTTTTACTCTGGGGTAAAATTAGCCCCATTTCATGGAAAAAAAAATCCCTGTTCTTTCATAGTACTTCCTCTTGTTCCTCAAGAAGCTCCAGGTCATCAGAAAATTAGAGATTTTACCCTTTATAAGTGCCTACAATGAAACCACGGGTATTTAGAGCTGAAGGTTGAGACGTCAAACCTTGGGAGGTATCCTAGGATTTGAAAGTGACATGAGCCTCCCAGGTCTGCTTGAATTTCTTTCCAGGATCATATTGGGGGACTTGATTTTAGTGTATTTTATAGTTGCTTGCACAGCCAGAGATTTCTTTATTTCATTGCATAAATAACAAAGGTCTTTGGTACATTTCTTTATTTCCCCCTTTGAGCTACAAGAATTGCAGCAGATCTGAGATTTGCACACATATACTTGATATAAATGTGTACCACAGAAGGGGGAATAATAAGGACTAACTTTTATAGACCTCTCTCATTAAAACTCACCTTCAAAAGCCACTCCTGCACCTTCCTTATAATCAAATGATGCTTTGTAACGACCTAACCATTTTTAATATTCCCTGGACTCCACTGAACTACGTTGGAGCTCAGACACTGTCTACCTAGTCAGGGAAAAGAGTCTACCGTCATATTTAAAAGCAGTTATTGGGACAGGTTTTACAGGCAGTGGGCTAGGACAATTCAGAAACAATTGCTTATGTGATAGTTGGAGGATTTGTCCCTGTCAAACAGTTAATATTGCTTTAATACATGAAGTAGGCTGTATAAGACGGCAATAATGAAAAATGTCAGGAAAGACAATATCAATTGTTATTCAACATCCACATCAAAGATTACTTTTTTGTCAGTAGCTTTCAGAAAATGTATTTTCCATCAGATCTGATTGCGTTCCTCTTTGAAGTGCTCCATCCTCCCGGTAGATTTAATGTGACATCTAGGCACTTTTTAGTCCCTGGGCCTCTGAGGCGATTCAGAGAGGCACAACAAGCCATCACAGGTTTATCCTCAAAGGCCGACACTGTCTGTCTGATTTATTGTAACTTTAAGAATCATCTCCAGCAAAGCATGAGCCTTGCTACCCATCCACAGCGTCGGACTTTTATCAACGCATTTGTATGCAGCCAGCGCCTCTTGGAACAGAGAGCCCTATAGCCACTCATGGAAAATGCATTACCTGCGACTAATCCTTTTTATCTTTAAAGTCTGTATTTTTTATGTGTAAGTCATTTTGGGTTATCATAAAATATACATAATTCTCCCTCCCACCTCAAAGAAAAAAAGACAAAATGGAAAGAGAATATATAATAAGTTATGAGCGTATGGTGTCCTTATCAGCAAGGATGCTAAATAAACAGCTCTCTTTATGTAAACACTGAGGGATATAAAGCTGTGATTACTTTCAATGGGAAATGGAACGCTTCCTCTTTTTTTTCCTTTTAGGTTTCAAAGTAAAGCAGTGAGGTTAATCATTGAAAATGCGCTTGCACAAGCTTCTCTCTTCCAGTGTGTTCCTTGGGGGAGGGGGGACAGTTGCTGGGGATTCAGTGGGGTGTGGATGGGGCTAATGGTTGTCTGTTCCATTTCATAGAGTCCCCAAATTGCCTCACTCTGTAAACCATTTGTGAATGGCCTTAATTAAGAGGACTAGGAATGTGTTTCATGGAAGGATGAGGATAAACCTCCTTTACGGTCCCAGCTCAATGCCATTCTGGTGTCTGAACTTCTGGGAGTCTTGGGTTCTCATCTTCAACATCGGAAGTGTGTTTTGCCGTCTTGTGTTGTTCTGTAGTTGTTTGATATTTAAACTCTGATTAGGTCTGAATCTTCTCAAGTATGGAAAACTGTCTTCTATTGTAAACCAAATACGAGTGCCAACAGAGTTTCTATCACCCACCCCATACCCATCAGGGGTCAACAAACTTGCTGGCCCGAGACTTAACCCTGCCGTGGTGGCTGTTTGTGTAAGTTGAGGTTTATTGGCCCAGCCATGCTCACTGGTTCCTGTGTTGTCTGTAGCTGCTTTCAGGCCACAACAGCGGAGTTAATGGTGCAATAGACTACATGGTCCACAGAGCCCGAAATATTTACCATCAGGCCATTTCCAGAAACATTTGTTGACTTCTGCCCTGGAACCATACCTGCAATTTTAAATTAATGAAGTTAATTAACCCAATCTAAGACTGACTTGGCCTAAGAGTAAAAAGTGCTTTTGGGGATAGAGGAAATGGTCTTGAATGTAGTTTTAACTGTTGACAAAAACTTTGGAGTGTGCATTGAGACTACAGATAAGTATTGAAGAAGCACTTTTTAGTTTTTGATATGCTTGGTTTTTATGGCATAATTGGGAGATGTTTTTTAGAATCTGCCTGGTTCTCAGGGATATTGTTCCTCCCTGGGCTAGACCCTACTTAAATCTTTCTGTTGCAAAGGCAAGATAGTTTTTAGGACATCAAAAAATAGTACCTATTCACAGGGATTTTATTGACCCTTTATTTTTTATAAACTCAGTGCTCAGATAATGTTCAGATGTTATATACATTGCTTTCAGTCCTCAGCCAAAGATATATTTCTTTATATATCTCAATAATCTTTTTTTTTTTTTTAAGAGAGGGGACAGTGAGAGAGAGAGAATACATGGTGCTGGGGTTTGAATCCATGAACTTGTGCATGCCAGGTAAGCGCTGGAACCGCTGAGCCACCGCTTCAGCCCCCAGAAGCAGGCTTTTAACTCATGATCCTCCTTCTCCAACTCCCCGAGCCACTGGAATTGTAGTTATGTGCCACCATGCCTTGGCTATATCTAAATAATCTTGGACCCTCAAGCTGGCATGATTTAAAGAGAGGGGTTTTTGCAACATGGTAACAGATGCAGATGGGGGGCTGCTCAAGTGGGTGCTGGTGCCAATATTTTTTACCTGAGAAATGCTATGATCAGCTTTCGTCCAGTGGGACTTGCTTCATGTTCCTTGCCTCAAAATTCTTCTCAGCAAAGGCCTGGGGCTGGGCATTGTGGTTGGGTCACTTCTTGTAAAGCTGCCCCAGGTATTTAAAATCCTGGGAGCCAAGAGTGTGAAAGAGCTGTGTCTTCAGTTGGTAATGCCTGAGCTAGTGGCATTGACTGGGACCGTGGTCTTCAGCATTACAACTTCCCCTTCAGCTCTTGGGGTGAAGCCCTGTTCCTGATGCTCCAGATGATTGCCATCTGCTTCCTGATCGTGCACCACAGAGGAGAGACTGTGAAAGGAAGCACTTTCCTAGCCTTCTACGTACGGCCCTGCTGGGGCTTCTCTCACTGCTCGTACCCTTGGCAGTTGTTACCTGCTCCAGGCCTCCAATGTACCTTCTGTGGTGGTGGGAAAGCTGCCCCAGGCAGCCACCAACTACCACAATGGGCACACAGCCAGCGCTCAGCTCTCACAGTCTTTCTGCTGTTTGGGGGATCCCTGACCTGAATCTTCCTTTCCATTCAGGAAACTGGAGACCTCCTCATGGCTGGATCTTCGTGGTCTCCTCCCTCTGCAATGGCCTCATTGCTGCCCAGGTCCTCCTCTACTGGAATGCACCCCACCCCCAGAAGAAAAGGAGCAACAGGGCTGAGCCAGCTACCGGAGTTGAGAGTCATTCTGTGCTGTCATCCATCCACCCAACCTCAGGGTTCTCCCCATGTGTGTGTCTGCTGGTGTGATTTAATCATTCTCCATTCCTCTGCAGCTTCCTGAGCCAGAGTCAGTTTTTAGTGGAAACAGAAAGTTGGATCCAGGTCCTTAGAAAAAAGAGGGCAGTGGTAGAGTCTTTCAGGCTGACATTTTGATATTAAAGAGCTTTTCCAAGTCCGGTACATATGCTATTCAGTCATTTCATCAATTGGCTGAGAGTCCTCCTTTGACAACAATTTCTGGCTATTTTGTTATTGGGCAAAATGTCTTGCCCTATCCCTGCACCTCTCCACTTCCCTTCTGGCCCTAGAGGACAGAACCTGAACAGTGGAATGAAGGGGCCTGGAGTCATGTGACTGCTTCCTTTTCCCTCCCCGAGCCTGGCTTGGACTGTCTTCTGGACCCCAAAGCTGGGGTGGTGGAAAGGGTACAGATTGACTCAGGCAGGGCTCCAGGGTGGGGTGAGGAGGTTCCTGCTCTGGCAGATCCAGGAGAAAGGGAGTGGAGATGGCGCTGTTTCCTGCTGCAGTGAGAGGAACACAAAATGGGACAATAAAGACAGAGACATTGTAATCATAATGTCAGATTATGATCAGACATTATGATCAGAGAGGCAGTTGGAGGGGAATGTGCTTTTAAGCCAGTCAAGCTCTGAGGCTTTTGTAGCAAGATTGCTAAAAAGGATGCTATGGTTTGCATGTGACACTGCCCCCCAAATGCATACATTGGAAACCTAACCCCTAGCACAAAAGTATTGGGAGGTGGGGCCTAAAGGGAGGCATTAGGTCACAAGGGCTCCACCCTTATGAATGGATTGAAGATGATTATAATAGACATTGAGGCTGTGAGCTTAGTTTCTTGCTCTCTTTGTTCATCTACCATACTATGACCTAGCAGTAAGGCCCTCACTAGATGTGGCCCCTTAATCTAGAATTTCCCAGCCTCCAGAGCTGTGAGCCAGATAAACTCCCTCTGTTTACCCAGCGCGTGGTATTTTGTTATAGCAGCACACATGGACTAAGCAAGGGAATGTGTGTCTCTGGGGCAGACATAGTGAGAATACCTTCTACTGCTTTCAGGACTGTGAGGGACCCATTTCTTCGCTAATAGAGAAAGCAAAGAAGCATGATCTTTAGAAGAAGAGGGATTTTATTTAGTTTCTCACATGGCCTTAGTTGCTCCAACACTTAGTTGTGTACGTGGTGCTGGGGTTTGAACCCGGGTCCTTGTGCTTGCCAGGCGAGCGCCAAAACCGCTGAGCCACTGCTCCAGCCCCCTAAGAAGAGGGATTTTAAATCAGAGAATTGTCAGTCATTACATACTCCCCCCATTATTTCTATACACAACACATCTTTTGGGAAAAGATTTCTGGGATCTTGTTGGAGCTTGCTTAAAAACAATAGTCTGAGTCTATTAGTATTCTATTTTCCACAAGAAAGGAAAAAGCAATCATTTCAAAACAATGTAAGAAGATGTTAAGATTTTATGAGGGTTTTCCAAAACACTCCCATGCATCACTTTGCCAATGGAAAAAATAATCAGGAGATTTGTTCTCCTAGATACTGCTGACACATTAGCATTTTATGAAATCATACTGCATACAAAGCTTCAACTTGGTAGAATGTGGAAAGTCACTTTTAGCCTTCACTTGTGCTCTTCCTTTAGCCACATTAGGCCACCTGACATTCCTTAAACCTAGTATATGTTTATGCTATGTCTAAGTTCAAGTTGCTTCTTCTCTTGAAACATGCTTGTTCTGTTTTGAATGTGTGCCCCCCTGAATTCAGGAAACTTAATATCCAATTCATACACTAATGATGTTTGAAGGTGGAGCCTTGGGGAGGTAATTAGGGTTCAATAAGATCATGGGGTGGGTTCCCCATAATGGGATTAGTGGCTTCATGAGGGAGACTTCAGCACACCTGCTTGCTCTCTTAGCCAGGTGATGCCTTCCTCTGTGACATGGCAAGAAGGTCCTTAGCAGACGCCTGTACCAGGCTGTTAGACTCCAGAACAGTGAACCAAATAAAGTTCCACTTATAAATCATCCAGTTTTTCATATCCAGTTACAGAAGCAGAAAAAAGATAATCCTCCATCCCCTGCCCCCATAGTCCTTGTTCACCCAGAAACTCCATACAATTATCCCTTCTGTGAAGTCGCCTGTGATCTCTCCTCCATCTTTGTTTATGACCTATAGCATGTGGCTGTGCTCTATCAGTATTTCTCAAATCATGTGGCCACTGTATTTACAGGAGCTCCTTGGGGATGGGGACTGTGGCTTAATGGACCTCTGTATTCCCTATGCTTTGGATATTGATTTGCATAAATATGTGCTCAATAAAAGGCTGCGTGGGCCTTCCTGGCTAATTGTAGGGATCCTATCACATTTCATTGTGGGAGTGGGGTCCCACAGGGATGAGACACAGGATACAAGCTTGATGGGGAGGCTGGAGGGAAGATAGTGGTCCAAGATGAGAGAGAGGATTGAAGATGCCAAAGAAGCTTCATCTCAGTCTCCTAGCAGCTCCCTAGGGCCAGATGCTGGTGCTACTTCTCAAAGGTGCTGCTTGAGGATGCCCAGGGTTAAGCAGGGTCCAGATTCCTGTTTGTGTAAGAAAACAGGATGTGAAACACCAGATGTGATGACCCATTTTGTAGTCCCAGCTTAGCCCCAACCAGCTGTGGGGGCCCTGGGCAAGCTATTTCACCTCTCTGGGTATGTGTTTCCTAATCTGTAGGATGAAAACATGGGCTAAATGGTATCTGTAGTTCTTTCCAGTTCTAGTAGGTTTTGGATTCATGACTTTTCCTAAGATTTGAAAGGAATCAGACCAAACTATTCTTATGTGGGGATTTTTTTTGGCAGTATTTAGTGTAGGCATATGAAATTCCCTCTTCTGGTTTCTGTGCCTGAGTGGATGGGTGCCATTATTTATCTGAAAAAAGGCAATCAAACTCTTGAGAAAATTTCTGAAGAGCAGATTTTATTTCCCTTGCTATGGCCCTTAAATGCTACACTTGTTACATTTGAGTGCTAATTACTAGAGATTAATTAGTCAGCATGAAAGTACTTCTGCGGCAGCCCCCAATTACTGAACTACACTTGATCTGTGCTACCTGTAGACTCTGCAGCAGTCCTTGGAGGTGACCCTTTGGAGGCCAGAGATAGGCCTTTCCACAATCTTTCAGCCATGTTTTTAGAAGAACAGCTGTCAAAGGTGGATGTCTTGAATATAATTAAATGGAAAATAGAGTTAACTCTAAAAATGGAGGTAGCCCTGCTAGCAACCCGAAGGGGCCAGGCTCTTTCGAAGTAATTAAAAATGGGTAATGGAAAGTGATTCTCTTGGATCTATTTCTGGCTCTCTGAAGGCCCCGTGATCTGTACCTGGTTGATCCTATCCATCCTACTTCTCTCTGCTCCTATCTTGGCCCTCAGAAGACACCTTCAGTAGGTTATTGTGAGGTTTAATCAATTATTATTTAAGGATGGAAAGATCCTTGGATGAAAGGCAGGAAGATAAAGCAAAGTCCAGTTGTATCATTATCACTTTTCTACACTCTTCTTTTATTAGTTACACAGGGCTATAGCTGAAGTGTGCTTTGGTGCATTTTGCAAAATATAAAGAACATCAGGAAATTCCAGTATTTTCAAAACCAAGTGCCTGTTCTTCTTTGTAACATGTGCATAGTAGATTGGCTGGCGTTCATGTCTCATTTATCTCTCTCTATTGGGTTGTCCTCTGTGTCTAATTTACCTTTATTAATGAATCTCCGTTTTGGTCCTGTGCAAATCTAGGAGGATGACATTTATACAAGGTAATCATTTTTTATGCGTTACCAAAAGGATTATTTATTGGTGGTTATCTAGCAAAGTAAGCATATCTGTTACCAACATCTGACCAAGAATGGGCTATTATTTTCTTAGAAGAATTATTTGCTGATCATCTTTTTTTCTGGTCTTTAAGTTTGTGATTTTGGGGGAAAAGACCACACATTTCTGAATTTTGGAAAGAAGAGTCCTCCCGGCAAGGTAAGGTACTAAACTGCTCTGATGTATTTCTTCTAAGTGAAGAGAGGATAACCCAGACCATGTTTTAAAGATATATATATATATATATATATATATATATATATATATATATATATATTTAAACCCAATTGCATGGTTAAACATGGAAGGGCTTAGGGATCCTCCCCTTCACCAGTTTTAAAATGATTTTTTGAGAATAAATGCCTTAAATCAGAGTAGCTTCAATATGCAATCATAGGGCTATCCAAACACTTGAATGAATAGGAATCTCAATGCACATTTAAGTGCACAAGAAACACACATTTTTAAATTTTTACACAGTTCAAATTAATTTATACTGCTCTGGCATGACAAAAATAAAAATTATCTCAGTTAATTCCAAGCATTCCCTCCTCTTTGATCAGAACTGTGGCTAAGTCCCAGGGGATGGTGGTGGTTAAGGCAGGGCAGAGCCCATCTTGTTCTTCATCCACCATGCACACAGGCAGCTCTAGGGCTCGTATTTCACTTGACCCTTCTGTGTCCCCAGGAAGCATTAGAATCTCAGTGAGACTGGCACCTGGCTCAGTCTAATAGGACACTTTTGTGTTTCCCTCTTCCTTTAGCATCCTAACAGAAATAGAGAGTGGATCTTCTCTGCTCTTGAACCCTCCAAAACTTTCCTAAGACCTTGAGGTCTTTATATAGAAAATAGAAATCAGAATGCTTTTCTCCAGGACCCATGTCTTTGTCTTCCCTCCTCTCTTCAAAATCAAGGAAAGAATTCTCTCTTAAAATTCAATTTCTTTCTAATATTTTGACTCCACCTCAGATCCTCTCCATTTCTGAGAACTCAAGTGTTTTGAAGGTAAGCCATCTGAGATGGCTTATCCTGAAGCAATAAACTCTGATTGGTCTCATTGGAGGGAGAAAAGGGAATGGGAAGATTGGTAATGAGGGAAAAAATAGTGAAAAAATAGTTAACCTCTCAAAAGTATCATCCTTCCAGTTTTTAATAGTGGGCTTTGAATGCCAGATTATGTGATTTGTCCTCAGGTCCACAGATAGTGGAAAGGAATAGAAAGTTTTTGGATGAAGTATGACATAGAGGCTATGAATTGGGAAAGCATATTAGAAAGTTAGATGATATAATGAGATTGATGTTTTAGGTTATTTAGAGAGGGAATGGAAGTTATTTTTTATAATTTTTCTTAAAGAGAGAGAGGGACAGTGAGAGAGAGAGAGAGGGAAAGAGAGAGAGACAGAAAGTGAGAATCAATCTTATTTTAGTTATCTACATTGCCTTCATTGCTTCGACACTTCGTTGTGTACGTGGTGTTGGGGTTCGAACTCGCATCCTTGCACATGCCAGGCAAGTGTCATAATTGCTGAGCCACTGCTCTAGCCCTGGAAGTTTTGATTCTAAAACTGTACATTCTATCATTTAAAAAAGAACTTAATGTTAAAAATTATATAGGGAACATACTCAACTAGAAGGTGAATTTGTGTTTTGGAAGTATAGTTTGCATTACTGTGAAACCAATAAATCCTAAACTTCAGGACACTTTTTTCTTTCTCTTTTTTTCTTCTTTTAAAAATGTTTTTGTACTGAGATTGAACCAGCGATGCTATAACACTGAGCTATATCCCAAGTCTTTTTTATTTTTTGTTTTGAGACTAGGTCTCACTAAGTGGCTGAGGGTAGCCTCAAATGACATACTCCTGCCTTAGTCTCCTGAATCATGAGGATTACAGGTGTGTGCCACTGTGCCCAACTTCAAGACACTTTTCTTTCATGGGCTCTCTCAAAAGTTTTATGGAATTTTTTGTAGTTAAAAAAAATAACAACCCTCTACAAGTTGCATAAGCACTAGGGACCAAAACTTGATTCTATTCCTGGCGCTAAGTGGGAAATAATTTTAAAGAATCAAGTTTATAGATGTTGATTAATTATCTACAATATTTTAGGTATTGTGACAAACACAAAGACATTAAACAACTAACATATGAGATACCTATTACTGCAATGGGAAAGGAAAGGACATCATTGGAGGAAAACTGTAGGACCTGGAAATATATTTGTCATGACAAAGCATGAGGAGTTGAAGAGAAGCCAGCGACTGAAGCACAGGATTCTGGCTCTGTGGGAGACACAGGAATGCAGAGAGGAACTGTGGGGAGGAACAGTTTGTGGAGAAAGATGATGAATTTGATTTGGACATATTAAATTATCTACCAATATGCCCATCAAGCAGATATGTAGGCCTGGGGTTCTGGGGGCTATTAATAGGTAAAAACAGAGGCTGGGTGATAACTGAGGCCATGGAAGTGGAGGAGCTCATAGAGAGGGACTGCAAAGAGAAGAAAGATGGCAGGCAGATGGAGCCTTGGTTTGGCTACTACAGGGTGTGGGAGGATGTGAAACTTTGATGTTGAATTTCTCTATGAAGATGACGGGAGACAGGTTAAGATGAGGACTCTGATCCAGATGCCAAACAGTGGGGTAGTGTAGAAGAGAGACAGGAAGCAGGGAACAGCAAAGGGAGGTGGATAGGAGAATGGGTGGATGCCATGACCCTTCACAAAGGAGAGGTTGTTGGATTACATCAGGGCTAACAGCATCGTCAGGAGCATGCTGAGGCTTAAGAATGTACAGGAGCACTGAGGAAGGAAGCTCTTGGAAATGTAGTCTAAAAGGCTTTGTCCATGGGCAGAGGGGATTGGCTATGTGAGAGTGAACCATGAAGCTGAAATATAACCAATCATGCTGTTCACTTTGAGTGTTGATGCAAAGGTGTGTGGTTTTGCTAACCAAACTATCCATAAGATGGCTCAGCCTGATTGGAGGGGAAGATAATAGGAAGCTCATATTCTGCATTTCTTTAAGATTTTTATAAGTTCAATAATGCCTAACCAAGTGCTAGGAACATAATGAATTTTTGACAAATACCTGTTATTCATGTTTTTAAGATACCTGATTCTTCAGTTGTGTAGATGAATTAAAAATCCATTTAATTTGCAAATCAGGCCCCAAACAATTAGAATATGGCAATTAACATAGCATATTCTATTATAGTTTAACATCTAATTATTAAGATAATATGGGTTTCTTTAGGGTGGAGCTTGCATTTTGTTCATCTTTATATTACTCAGATCTTGCATGATGCTGAAAACATAATAAATGTTCCATAAATATATGGTGAGTGAACTATTGTATGGTCTAAGTTAAAATTTGATTTCTAAATGAACTTAAGTACTTGACAAGATTTTAATGAAAATATTTTTCTGGGGTGAATAAGATATCACTTGCAGGGGCTAGAGTGGTGGCTCAGCAGTGATGGCGCTTGCCTGGCATGAGTTAGTACATGAGTTCAAACCCCAACATCATGTACACAACGAAGTCTCAGAGCAACAAAAGCCACATGAAAAACTAACATAAAAACTGTTTCTTTCTCTCTCTCTCACTGTCCCTTTCTCTTTAAAAAAAAAAATTAAAAAAAGGTATCTCTCGTACGGTAGAAGAATAAATCTTCCGTGTCCATCTCCAGTCTTGTTTGATGGCTTGCTGTATTATCACCATAAAGGTGGCCCTACACATCTGTGTCTGCTGAAACACTGACAGATTTCCACAGTAGGGTTCAGGGTCCTTTGTTAAATTATTATATTTTAAGGTTGTTTTCATTTTATTTGAATGGCGGGCTACAGCAATGAACTAAAAAGACACTAGAGGTGCCAGACTTGGTATGTTATAAGAATCTTCCTCTGGGAACCTTGGTTTCCTTGAATCTGTATAATGGGGAACTAATTCATTTATATCAGTATTGGTGTGAGGATCGTATGAGATAGAATAACTAAAAGGCTGACATTGTACTAGGAATAGTGGACATGGAATAAATCTTTGATTTGTCTTCTGAAAGGGGCTCCAGGAACACCTGGAGAATACTCCAAAGATTTCAGTAGTCGAGGTAGGCAGATTGTATAATGAGAAATCAAGACTTTTTTCTACTGTGCAGAGGGTCAATTTAGCATTCTTCAAAGTTTCCCCTTTATTTGGGCTCTTGCAAGAAATATCTCCTCAAATTCAGTGTTCTTATGTGGATTAGTATTAGTTCTTTTTTTATTTTATGGTTGGACCTCATTTTCTTTTTACCCTAAATTTTCTAACTTAAAGAATTTTTTATTGGTATTTTATTTCTTTTGTCAGTTGGCTTTGTCCTTCCATGAATGGGGTGTAGGATGAAAAGTGTTGACGTCTCTTTGTTGCATTAGATACTAAGAATTTTGAGCATCAGCTTTGGAAATAAGCAAATATATGGTCTTTGTATCATCATGTGATTAATGGATATTGGTAAGGGACGTGAAGTGCTCCATTTTATAGATTAAATACTGATACATAGAGCCAGGTGTGGTGGTATGTACCTGTAGTCTCAGCTTCTCAGGAGACTGGGGCAGGAGGAATTTGAGGCCACCATGGGCAACTTAGACCCTATCTCAAAACAAACAAAAAATAAAGTCCCCATGAAATACACAAAGTAGCTGGACCAAGCATAAACACATGCTCCTTGACTTACCGTGGAGTTATATCCCTGTTACCATGTCCTCAGATGAAAATGTCCTGAGCCAAAAACGCATGTAATAAACATAACCTACTGAGTATCCTAGCTTAGCCACAGGACACTTGGAGTATCAGTTGTGATCTCTGATGATACAGCAGCTATTTGGATGCTGCTGTCCAACATTGAGGAGTTTTATAGATATATCTTTTCTGGCCTGGGAAAAGATACGAATTAAAAATTAGAAGTGTGGTTTCTATCCAATGCATATCATTCAGGCACCACTGTGCAAAGTTGTAAGCTAAACCATGGAAAGCTGGGAGCCATCTGAAGAGCTAAGTTTTTTTCTGTGACCTGAGTTCTGATTCCCTCATCTGCACCCCCTGCTGTGCTCACTGACATCCAAAGACAGGATGCTTGTTATAATCCCCCTGAAGACATTTCTGGAATATTTAGCATTTCTCTAGAGAATTTGTTGGGTCAGACATGGTGATGCATGCCTATAATCTCAGGGGCTTAGGAGGCAGAGGCAAGAGGATTGCAAATTTGAGGCCATCTTTGGCAATTAGCAAGATGCTGTCTCAAAAATAAAAAATAAAAAGGGCTGGGGATGTGGCTCAGTGGCAGAGAGCCCCTGCGTTTAACTTCCAGTACCAAAAAAAAAAAAAAAAAAAAAGTTGTGGTCCGTCCAGTCACTAATATATTTTCCTTTAGAGAATGTGGTTGATTATGTGTAAAAAAAATCCTCATTATTATTATTATTTTTTGAGGTATTGGAGATCAAACCCAGGGCCTTATGTATGCTAGGAAAGTGCTATGTCACTGAGCTACATTTTAAAAAAAATTTTTCAAAGAAATTTATTTGTTGAATAATCAAACATGCCTCCAATGAAACAATATATTTATATTCTGAAAATTAGATTTACCTCCTAGAGTCCCCCCTAATTACCCAGCCTTGTCCCTTCCCCCCACCCCCTCCTTCCCAATACATCTGCCTTCGGTTGTATGTCCTACACCTTTTCAGGGTTTAATACATGAGAGTTGACCACCTTTCACAATGGTCAAGATTTACTGAGCTACATGTTTAACCCCAGAACTTTTGATTAAAAAGAGTATTTATTTTTCAGATTTTGCTGGAGAACATAGAGTTACCATAATTGATATGGAATTTTTTTAAAATAAAGGTTTTATCTCTTTTTACCAGTTTCTCATTTCCTTTCTACAAAGTATTTATGTCCCTGACTTTGCTCCTCCTAAAAGAGAACTTTTATTTTTTCCCCCATGGCTAGATTCCATGACAAATCCATTCTTAGGCTCTATATTTCTGTGTCAAGGATTACATTGAGTAACAGAGTACATACAAGGTCACTGTATAATTTTTATAAAGGTCAGATGATAGCAAGATGTCTTTAAATGATAAATGACATATGTACCTAAAAAAATCTTTCATCTACTGATCAATGTCTTTGATTTTATGTGTGAATGGTGACTTAGAAAAGACTGGTCCTTTACTATAGGTTCATCCCATATTGATTTATTTTCAGGTTATAAATAATATTTACAGAATCACATTCAATTGAGACAAGTTTAAAGTACCTAGTATATTTGTCTTGATTTGATATTACTTTACAGTTTACAGACAAATTCAGATTTCACTTTTGCAAGGCAAAGTCCCTAGATTTCAAGACAGCTCATTTATTTTGGTGCTTTTCAGATGAACTTTGCATTAGCATCGGGGAAAGTGAATGATGATTTGTCTGTTTGCCAGTGATAACTGAAGCAAATCCTGTGTACTATCGTGCAGATCAAAAGCGATAAGGTTTTTGTTTTTGCTTCACTAATGTTAAGAAAATAGCCACCTCCTGCAGAATAAGAGGGTCTTAGATGAATAATCTCTACCTAAAATGTTTTAACTATCAACAATGTGCCAGACTATTTACATTAGAATATTAATTTGGAGACAAAACAAGAGTTTGAGGACTGAATTCAAGACTGTCTTGGATGTTGCATGGGAAGAATCTAGGCACTGAGTTAAACCCATGCTGATTCTACAAGCATGACCGTGTTATTCACATCAGGCGTCCCTTCTAGCTGGTTGCTGCATCTGCCTGATTGACCAGCAGCTATACTATACTGGCTGATAAATAGGTTAAAAACCCTTACGACACCATAAATCCTTGCTTAGATACCTAATGGCTATCTACCTACACATTTCTTAACCTTTTGAGCTCTATTTGCTCTAGGGTAAAATGGAGATAATTGTACTGTTAAGGTAATGGAATTAGGTATTATTTGTAAGATTATTTATAATCTTCCCTGGCAAACAGTAGGTACTTAATAAGTAAATGCTAGTCTTCACCCACTATTCTCTGTTTTCCTGACTTTGTCAGGAAGTCCTATCCTTTCTTGTCCCAGGAATCACAGAATCATGGATATTAGAGACTGGAGGGAATGCTGGGGACATCATGTAGTTCCTTAGGCTTGGAGATCTATCTTGTTGGTGAAAATTTTGACTGTAAACCAGACCACTATCCTTAGGTGCCTTTTCTGCTTATATGCATTTGTAATTCAAGATGCATACATGCTTTTTGAATACTTTATCTTATATTTGTTTGGAAACTCCTTGCATCATTAACCAAGCCAGTCAACTTCCAAATTTGTGTCACTGTTAGACACAAAGAAAAATGGAATGAGAAATGGTAGAGAGATAGAAGTAAATTCATCCCTGTGACTGAGGAGAACTTTCAACATTTATCTTTATCATTGTGTGTGTGTGCTGTAGATTGAACCTAGGGCCTCATACATGCCAAGCGCATGCTCTACCACTGCTACACCCCCAGCTCTCGACATTTATCTCCTATGGAGAGACAATCAGCAGCAGTATTGCAAATGGCAATAACCCAGCATTCTTTAAAAAATTCTTTTTGCTGTATATCATTCCAGGAAGCACTTTTTTTTTGTTTTCTAGCTATTTTTTATAATGAGGAACAGCTGCCAGATAGCATGGCAACTCCTTGGCAACACATATTGCAAATCTTGTGTTATTCTTTTTCCATTCTTACCTAATAAGTACCTAGTGGAAGAAAACTATTGAATGAGTGTAGTGACCTTTAATGCAGGAAAAAAAATCCTTGTAGTTTGATAAAGCTTAATTTTAGAATTTGTTTTACAGTAAGCTGTGTAAAAAATTCATCATGAAATCCAAAGCCATCAAAAATAGAGTTGACTGTAGATCTAACCAGGATTAGATTTATGTAAATCCAAAATATATCAGTATTTAGTATTAGGTGGTACTAAATGTACTGGTTCAATGACAAATATGTGACAAATACTTAGAGTTTGATAATTTTACTTGCATGAACATGTTTTTGTGTTGATTTTAAAGTATGACTCTGCCAATTTGAGTAAAATTCTATGTTATACTTTGGAACTTTGGTGCACATGTCTTTCTACTTCTATCACTCACTCTACCTCCTTCACAAAGTCATTCATCTAGAAAATCACTGTGGTCCCTAAAAGCCCTATACAGCCCAACCTATTGCATCCCCTCCTGTTGTGCATAACACTTACTGTCTAGACTGCTTAATGGTGTATTATGATAGCTGAGGTTTTATATTTCTTATTTACCTCTGGTTTTCAATTTAGTTAATGTTTTTCTAATTTCTATCAACAACACAAATGAAAACTATAAACTTTCTGAAGAAGGAAGCTATATAGTCTATTCTTTATAATTCCTATGTTACCCAGCATGAGCATATTCAATGCCTGTTGATTGAAGCAATCTTGTCCACACCCTGGACAGGAAGCAAATTATCATGGAGGTATTTAGAGAATCGCCTCTATCAGTCCACTTTCCTTTACTGTTGAACAATACATAAGGCTAGGTACTTCATAAAGAAAAGAGCATAGTTTTAGAGGCTGAAAGTCCAAACGGCATGATAACAGCTCTGGTCCCTCCCTCTTCAGCTATATCACATCATCACATCATGGAGGACAGCATCGTGCCTGTAGAACCTTGAGAGAGGGAGAGATCACATGTGACATAAGAAGCCAGAATGGGACTGAGGAAAGACCTAACTTGCTCTTTTATAACAACTCTCTAGAAAACCGATCAGGAATCCGTAATAGCTACATTAATCCCTTCTGAGGGCAGTGCCCACAGTGACCTAATTACGTTGTCCCAGACCCCACCTCTGAACATCACCATAATGGGGACCAAGTTCCCTACACAGGAGCCTTTGAGAAAATCCTCATCTGAACCATCACTGCTTCCCTGTTTTGATTCCTGTTGAGCTGCTTCATTGGAAGGGGCTGGTAATTTTACCTGTTCATCTTGACTCATTGTGTCTGAATTCTCAGGATTCATTTTTCTGTGCTCTCTCTCTCTCCCTCCCACCTCCAACTTGGTTCTCCTGTGAGGGAATGGATCAGCCTACTGAAGCTGGAGGTAGCAGCAGCATTGTCAGAGATAAACAGGAAATCTGTTCCTCATCCTAATCCAGATACACATCAACAAACACAGACTTAGCAGGAAGCCAAGCTTTCAAGTAAAGTCAGTGAAGCACTCAGGGGGAAGCATCAGAAATACACCCCAAATTGACTTGGCGTCTGTCACCTAGGATGGCCAGGGCTGTGAATGGAAAACTCTTGTAGATTAAAGGAGGGGGATGCAAGCAGTGGGTGTACTTCATACTCACTGTCCTTTACGAAATCCCTGAGAAATTGTTGACCTTAGAGGGGACTCTCAATGATATGCCTCTGTCTTTTGAACCTGTTGTTCCTATTTGCACTTGTGCTTTATGGATTCCTTCAGGGAGAAGAGTTTTAAAGGAATACAAAAAGCTTTTCACCCTAGAGACACCCAAAGGTGGCAGCTTAGGCAGATAGCTTTCATTCCTCTGTTTGTTATTTCCTTCCAGGATGAAATATTTCTTCTTCCCCCAAGCATCTGGATTTTTGTGATCTGGGACATGCTCAGATTTAACAGCTTGAACTTTTAAAAATAATAATTATTTGGGGGGATCTTTTGCTTTTTTATCTGTGGGAAGACTGGGAAATATGGAGTTGCTTTTGTAGCTATTTTAAAAGCTTAGCTTTCCTGAAGTGCTGTTTTTTAAACTATCATAAGTCAAATTTATCATGGGGATAATGTAATAAAGACAAATATTCAACCAATAATGAAAAGCTAAGTAAACGGGTATGTTTAAGCTCTATTATATGCAGGGGAGTACATTAAGGCAGATCTAAAAGACACTTTAATGGATTTAACATTAGCAATCAGACCTGGACTTGGTATAAATCAAACACCATTGCATTTCAGTCTAATGCACACCCACTCATTCATTAGCACCATTCAACGCAGATTATAAATATTAGCCAAGAAACCTTCAGTTCTTGAGATTCTTTCCACAGACACAGCAATAATTGAACAATAATGATGACAATTTTATTTTTATGAATCGCTATGGCTTACTTTTATTGATTTGCTCTTGGGCCCGCAGAACGGCTTCCTCAGCCAGTGTACAGCAGGAAATGGTTATAGCATTATCAGATAGGCCATAAAGAGATAAATAAAATAAAGGGGGGCAGGAATGATGGTGGGACTCAGCAAAGTGCTGATAGAAGCAAGAATTACTCCCTTCACTCCCAACAATAGAGCAACTTAAATTACCTCCTTTCTCCCTCCCTATTCCCCTCTCCCAATTCAGTGAAAGGAAAATACTCCCCTATAAATGTGCATTAACTTTGGAGCTGAACATTTTGAGGTTCTTGGTAGCAGCTAAAGGGAAAGGAATAAGATGGGAATAAATGAGCCTGCTTAGGCAGTGCCTGGAAAGGAAGGCCAAGTCCCAGGGGAATATGGCCTTTCACTGCCTCCTTTGATGATACACAGCTTCTTAGTAACAAAGGCAGCATAGCCTTCTATGAAAAAGGCTGATCCCTCACTGCCCACCCCTGTTCCAGAGCACAAGATTTCCTGGCCTTCTCAGTTTTCCCTGCCCTTCACCTCGCAGCACTGACAAACTGAACATCCCCAGGGTATCAGGTAGAAGGAAGCACAGATGTGGATCAGTCCATGTGTTTCCAAGGCTGCCATTGTTTTTTCCTTTCTCAGGTGATGGATTCCAGAGGTTTATTTCACACTCACGCCCTCCCATCACCAGGAAACACTATGTTTGCACTTCTGTCAATTCACTGGATGGAGACCCACCTCATCTTGGCTTTGAGTGAAGAGAGCAAGAATAAATGCATCATTGAGAGATTATCTGTCCTCAGAAAATTCCATGCAATGACACAGACCAGCAGGTCTGTGACAGGGGCAGTGGCAAGAGAAGTTCTATCTTTTTGTAGCAATTCCTCCATTTGCAATTTTCTTTCCTGACCCCAAATTTCTGTACCATTTTATACTGGAGGTGTGGGGAAGCTGATATGTCAGGATCTGTCTAGGTTGTACATCTGCTGGTTCTATAAACCATCTGTGTCTCCATGGAAGAATGGGATGCTGAGCTGCCCCCACAGACAGCCTCAAGGGCAGCCTTGAGGACAGCAGTGATGGCTGCTCCAGCCCTTTTCTCTAGTTCATTCTTTTGGTCACCTTTTCTATTGTAAGCCTGCTTGGTTATTTGAATTCTACTCTTCATCAGGAAAAAAAATTGTTTAATTAGTAAGTTGTAACTACGGTTTAATTAATAAGTCCATAGAATTAAAAATATTTTAAAGAATTCTGAGTTATTGTTCATATTTAGCAATTAAATAATGACCTAGAAAAATTTCAACTTTGCTAACATTTAAAAAAATCCATACATGTTCAACACCATATTTTGTGGTTAACGGAGAAAAGGAAGGTAAATTACTGGCTTTTTGTTCTGATAGGGCATTTTATATCTTTGAAAGAAGAAATAAATCATTCTATAAACCAAAAATAGTACAGCAACCGCATCTTGCGTCAGGCCCAACCACAATTCTGTGGTGGTTCACAAGACTCTCGGATGCACATCATTCCAATGAGCTCATTGGTTTACAGCAGAATAAAAGGGGATATTTGTAAACATGGTCAGTCCCAGGAGGTTGACTGGGAAAGTAGCTATTGGGGATTCCCAATGGAAAGAACAGAAATTCTTGAAACTGAACATGCTTTCCAAACATTTGGTAAAATGTGAAGGAGAACCAGGTACAATTCCTTTATCAATGAAGTAACACATTAAAAAGTACTTAATGAGTGCCTAGCAGAGCATAGTGGGTCTGCTAGGAATCAAAGGACGGGGAGACATATGTCCACTGACTCTTCCTAGTAGGGGAGCCAATTGAACAAATTAATAATTTCAGATAGTGGCAAATTGTGATAGAGGTATGGAAGAGGCTATGTAGGAAGTGTAGTTTTAGAGCAGGTGAGTTCCTAATAATTCCAAATAAAAATATGGATTTCCTTCTGAGAGAAAGAAGAGTGCATGATCTTATTCACAATTTTCAAAGATCACTGGCTGCAATGTGGGAAATCTGCCAATGTTTAATAAACCTCTGGAACAGCTCATTGCTGACTAATGGGAGACTGAAGGGACTCTCATTCTTGATGGTAAATGGATCTCCAGGCACTTGGAAGTTCAGGGAGGAAAACAGACCAACAAAAGACAGATGGTATTTTTATTTCTTCAGGTTTCCAGTAGTGTCCTTTGGAGAAATAGGAGGTTCTAGCAAGTGAAAAATCAGGTATAGAAATATAGCTTCACAGCTAATTTAATTTTCTGCATAGTGCTTGCAGTGATCAAATAATGGGCTCCAGGAAATAGTGTCAGGAACTGTACTCATTTAAGGATTTGCTTGCAGCCCTGTCAGGATGGAGGGGGAAACCGTGCAGACGTGGTAGTAGCTAATTGCAAGGTCTAATGAAGAACCTAATTACTAGCATGTTGCCTCACGCATGGTGGGCATTTGGTGAAGTCTGCATTATTAACCAAGGGCAGAAGCTTACTGAAAGTCAAGCAGAAAGAAGAAATAGGTTCAGAAAGTTTGAAAAGAACTAGTTAACTCTCCAGATGAGATAGATCCTGCTCTGATAATTATGGCGCCTTTTGATTCATTGGAAACATGTATGGGTGATAAGGGTAGAAAAGGTACCTGGGAGTATGACTTAGATTTGAGAATTCATCAGCACTATTTGCTATCTAAATATGAAGAGGTTTATTTGACCTCACTGTGCTCCAGCCTCCTAATGAAATACTTGTCTGCTGATGTGGCACCTCTTGATATCTTCTTAGCCTGTATCCTCTGTAGCAATCAGGACCATGGCATGTAACTGTGATAGGGTACCATAAATGCCTTGGCCTCTGAGTTATGGGATTGTGACATTTGGGGTGTTCTAACAAGAGATGTGAACAGTGAAGAGAAATCCAAGAATCTTTCTCTCCATTCTCCAGGCCAAACCTAGAAAAACAAATTCTCCTAAGTGGTAAGTGCTTCTCCATGATAGGGGATGCTAATGGATGCATCTCCTAAATTATTGTAAGGAGGAGAATGGAATGTTGGTCTCACACATTTGTAGAGGGTTTTGAAATTTTCCATGCAATTTATTGCCTTCAGTCAGTATGTGTATGACAGTGCATCAGCTGGACTCAGATGACAACTGACACTGGATGAGGAGAGACTTGTTTTCCTTCTCCTTTTACCCCATTTTTGGTAGGGGAAGACATCAGAAAAAGGCAGTTGTCTCTGCAGGTCATCCACTGGAGTGGTGGTGGCCAGGTGCTGCCTTCAAATATCTGTGGACATAGAATTCTCAGAAGGAGAATGGAGTGGGAAAAAAATTCAGAGAGACTTAGGTTTTTTTTTTTTTTTTTTTTTTTTGTATCAGGGATTGAACCCAGGAGTGCTTAACCACTGAGACACATCCCTAGCCTTTTTAATTTTTATTTTGAGACAGGGTCTTGCTAAGTTGCTCAGGGCCTAACTAAGTTGCTGAGGCTGGCTTTGAACTTGGGATCCTCCTGCCTCAGCCTCTGGAGCTGCTGGGACTACAGGTGTGTGCCACTGTGAATGGCCAGATTTAGTTTTGACCATGTGTCACATGCAGCAACACTGGAAGACCACTCACTTGGTGCTTAAGGGAGAAATCTGAGAACTCCAAGACAGAATCAGGACTGAGAGTGAAAAGGGTCAGAGAGAACCTCGGAAAAGGAGGGTGAATTGTGGAGCCAGCAGCCTGTGAGGAGTTGCTTGAAGTTCAGATAAACTGGTTTGATGTGAGCATAAGTGGACTGAGACCTTGAAAGCTTAGTAGATAGGTCATGGAGAACCAATTTTATCTGTGGCTGCTCAGTGTTTCACTGAGTCCTTAAGGGGACAGGCAGGGCAAAAAGCTCATGAGAAACTCTTTTTATAGAGTTATAATATGATAGGAACAGCAGTACAAAGGGACCTCATTTAGCAAATCAGGAATCTTAAAGATAATTGCAGTGTGAGCCCAGGATCCAGCCCTTCCACAACCCTTCAAGTTTATCACATGCCATGTTGTACTTTCAATATGTACTATGAGAAACCTCATTACAGAAAGCCACTTGGTCTCATAGATGCTTCTGAGCTCAGATCTCAGGACCTTCTTTTCTTTTTCGAATTTGATTTTATTGTTCTCGTGCAAGGACACTTACCATGAGATCTGCCTTCTTATGAAATTTACTTATTTTGGAACCAGGGATTGAACCCAAGAGCACTTAACCACTGAGCTGCATTCCCCACCCTCTTATGAAAATTTTAAGTGTATAGTACAATATTGTTGATGTTATGTTCAATGTTGTAAGGCAAATCTCTAGGACTTACTCACCTTGCATAACTGAAATTTGATGCCTATTGATTAACAATTTCCCATTCCCTCCACTCTCTCTCCTTCCTGACACATGGTAACCACCATTCTACTCAGATTTTATGAATATAAACATTTGCAAACATTCTTATTTGTGTCAAAAACATAATTGCCTCACAAGAAAAGAATGTCAAGAGTTAGGGTTATTGACACCAATAGGGCCCACAGCAACCAACCCTCTTGTATGCACAGAATTCTTCTGTCTTAGAGGATGACCCTGTCCTATTCTTACTTATAGTGTCTATTTACACTATTTTGGCATTGAATACATAGTTCTGTTTCCTTTTAAAACAAACCAAAAATGTCAAAAAGATTACTTCAGTAAATAAAAAACTATCTTCAGTGGCATAAACAATAAAAAGATTAAAAAAGAAGACTTTGCATAATAGGATAAAGGCAAGCAACAGGCCTAGCACAATCATCAGGGTCAATGTTACTGATACTGAAGATAGGGTCTTTTTAGTGTTAGTCTGACTTCCTCATGGCTTGCAAGATGGCTGTAGCAGGTTCATGTGTCACATGCAGAGTTCCCTTCTTATGATCTCTTTTTTAGGAGTTAGAAAACTCTTTACCCAGATATTCTGCTGAGCCAAATAGATCACTCAACTTTTGCAACAACAACGTTGAATGAAAAGATCTCCCAAACTTTATACCTTATAGAACAAGCATATAGTCTTATGCTCACGGGTCTGTGTTGATTGTGGTTTGGCTCTTGTAGACTTAGACACACTCAATCCAACAGTGAAATTTCTTCTTCCTTGTAGGGACTCCAAAGAAATAGAAGCATAGATATAGCGGCTCATGTGACTGGTATTCATGACTGATTCTGGGGAAGGATCGGAGGAGTTCAGACATGGAATTCTAATTCCCCTTGTTTCTTGTTCCATCCCCTCTGATGCTGACCCCAGTCCCAGGTCTCTAGTTCTACCTCTGCCTCTTCTCTGGTTTTTCCTTCTCTTGATCTTCACCTTACACCTTCCTTTGGGTCCCTTTTGTTCCCTTGACCACGGAATGAGCCAAAGAAGTGATCCTGGGAGGGCAAGACTGTCAGAGATTCTAAAACACTTGCAATTAATGATATCTGGCATTTTCAGTGCTTTTTAAATGGTAGCAATTGTTGATGATGTTTTTATCTGAATTATCTCTAATTCTCACAAATGACCTAGTGAAGTGGCTTCTATTAACTCTCATTTTACACATGACAACATGGAGAGGTTCAAAGAGGTCAAATAAAGTACTCAGGGTTATAAAACTAGTAAAGGGTACAATTGAGATTTGAATTCAGGTGCATATGACCCCAAAGTTAATTCTCTTAAACACTATTCAATTTTTTTGTAATAATGTTTATAATTGAAAGGTATATTAAAATAGAATTGCTTGGTGATAAGAGAAATACTTTTTTTTGGGGGTACTGGAAATTGTAAAATTTAATGATACATTTTCTTTTCTCTTCTTTACAATGGGGATCTAGCAGAAGCCTGTAAGTGAAAATAACAATGTCGAAAGTATTATTTTTATGGAGTTGTTAATTGTTTTATGGCACAAGCTCATAAAAGTCACAGACCACAAAACATAATTACAAAATGCACTTGACATCAATTACAGGAAGTATTGATTTCATTAACTCACATCTTGTCCAGAGCTATAAATTGTGGGAAATAGGGGAATGTGTGTATACCTCCTTTCTGAATGTCTAATCATACACCACTCATGACTGATTTATTATAGGGCCAGTGTTGAGGATGGGATACACCATATTATGTGACACTCCTTTTGTGAAGACTCATGGGAACATTTTTTTTCTCTTTCAGATCTCACCCTTTGAAAGACCACATACTTCCTATTTATTTTTTTTCTTATAGGACCTATGAGTCTTGTAACCTTGTGATTCTCAAAGTGCCTATCAGGGGTTTATTGGGGAGGACCCATTGGGGAGCACTAGAGTTCAAAATGGTGTTCTTAACAATGTGAAGATGCTATCTGATTATTGTACTCCCATTATCTCCTAACTGTATATAATGGATTTTTCTGGATGCTGCAAGATGTGTGGAATTATAACACATCAAATACAGAAGCAGAAATGAGAGTCCAGCTGTTTTCCATTGATCCAGATATTAAAAAGATTTAAAAAAATGTAAAACAGTGTCAATCTTTTAATTTTTGGGAGGATCTAGTAATTTTCCATGAAAGATGTTATTTATGTGACGTATCATAGGTTTATTGTTTTCTTAAGATTAGTTCATAGTTATTTAAAAATTTTCTGTTTTAATTTCTTATAAGATAAATGTTGATAAATATAATCCATATAAATAAAAGTGTAAATCCACATAAACTGTAAAAGTATAAATCAGTTCCTAGGTTAAGAACTTTGAGAACTATTGCTGTATCCTATTGTGTGTTTGCTCTTTGTTTTGGAAGCTAGGAAATCCTGCCAAATTTGCAGTTCACTCTCAGTATTTAACTGAGATCACAATACATATTAATAGTTCCCCAGGGGTTCTTTAATTTTTAACCCTATTTTCTAAGCAATTTTCATCATCTGTTTATTTTTTATACTGTTCTTTTTTATTTTAAAATGCTTAATTATAAGTCTTATATATTATTATGTACTGCTGGAAATTAAACACTGGGTAGAAAGAGGATGGGTTGGCCTTTTAGAGAATGTATGGAAATGCACATTTTCATGATAATGTGCCCTCAAATTCAAATGCTGCTTCTTATTGACTGCAGGCAGGGTCTTCTTGGTGATTGTTGAAACCACTGCCATTGTATCTAAATGGTTGGTACTTTGGTCCTGGAGTCTCTTCAATCTCTATTCTCAAAATTATACATATCCTTTTAAAGTACAGCTTCTCTCCCACTCACTCTCTCCTCCCCCTTAACCCAGTAGTGTTTTTCCCTTTTCCTTTTTTTCTACTTTGCATTTACATTCTCCATGGCCTATTCTTAAAACATATTTTCTAATTCATTTCTTGAGTTCAGAATAAAAGGCTGGTACTTTCAGCATTACTTCATCTTCGTTATTAGCCTCTTATAACTCTCTCTGATTTAAGGTTATTGTATAATACTTGAGCTCTCTGCTAATGTACATTACATTGGCACCGTAATCAGTGTGCATTTCTAGGGCTTCAAGTCAACAATAGTACCCGAAGCTTTGAATTCAAAAAAATGTATAATTATCTTTGAAAACTGGTGTCTAACTAGAGAAGCGGATAAGATTGGTCTAAAGCAAGCAGTAAAGCATACCCTTGAACTTCAGCATCGCAAATGAGGTGCAGATGATTAATCTTTTTTTTTTTTTTAAGAGAGAAGGACAGAGACAGAGAGAGAGACAGAGAGTGAGAGAGACAGAATCAATTTTTATTGAGTTTTTCACACAGCTTTCGTTGCTCTGACACTTAGTTGTGTACGTGGGTGCTGGGGTTTGGTCCTGTGTACTCGTGCATGCTGGGCAAGCGCCATAACTGCCAAGGCACTGCTCCAGGAACCACCCCCCCCATTTTAAAAAAAAAAATTTACCATGAAACTTAGTGGCATGGGGCAACTAAAATGAAGAGAGGCCTTTCATGAGACCTTGGTTAGACAAACATAATAAGTCACAATGTAATTGAAAATAAAGACAGAACTCCCTCACAGATAACAGAACAACTGCATCATTGAAGTCTTCTAACTGCAGTTATTAAGCATTTCTTAGGAAATGATCCCTTAGCTTTTCTCCAGGGGTTTTCAGAATCCTTACGGCATGGAGGAAGAAATTCAAACGCTTCAGCTTGGTCTTTAAGGTCCTCCATGATCTGTTCCTGAACTTCCTTCCCCAGTTTTCTAACCAACTGCCTCATGCTACCATTGCACACATTCTTCTGTGAATGGCCTCAGGTCCTTTCTACCTGCCTAGTCGTCTTCTCTTTCTCCCTATTAGTACAGTGGCTAACGTACTCAGTTCCCAGATTCGGGTGTCTGTGGGTTCGAATCTGCTAACTAGGCTCTTCCTGTGTGGCCTTGTTGTCTGACTTCTAAGAGCCAAATAATATAGGAAAATTAGAGGACTATTATTGGAATTTGATCAGGATCAGATGATTTGCTGTATTTAAGTTCTTAGCACCAAGCATGACACGCAGTAAGTACTCAATAAATGGAAAATATTTCACCTTTTAGGCTTGCTTGAATTCAGACTCCTTCTGAAGGAACTTACACATCTCCATAGTTGGAACTTATTCCCAGTTCTCAGGACAGTTTATCTTCTGTCAGGTTTCCTAGGATGGTGCTGATGGTGCATGTCTGTCTGTCTTATCACTGAAGACGTGCATCTGTGTCTCACTCCCCTGAGAGTTTTCCTCAGCACCGAGCACAGTGCCTTGCCTGAGAGATGACTGCAGCCAGTGTGGACATGTGTAAAGTCACAGACCCTCTCATGCTCTCAGCATTGCCATGCATGTGTTATAAAAGAAAGGATAAAATGCCATCCTTGTCTTCAAGAAATTTGCCATCTGTTGGGTGATAAAACACATCTAACACTTCAGATAAGAGGGAGCACCCTGAAAGCCAGCCACAGGTAGTCATGCTTTCTGTAGAAGGGAGAACTTTTGTAGCACCTGGATGGCTTTAGGATGGAGCAGGAGATATGGAAGTGTATTTCTGGATGACACAGGATATTGGTGAGAGTCTCTAAATTCAGAAAAGTACCTGGGTTTTTCACTTTTTTTGATTGAGGTAAATTTTATATGCAGTAAAATACACAGGTCTTAAGAGTATAGTTGGCTGGGCCATTAGAGAAGACAATATTATGGCTTTTGAGATCAAATGGATGGAGAAGGAAAGAATTATGCAAAGTGAAGTATCCCAAACTCGAGAGACTCAAGGGCCGAATGGTTTCTCTCATCTGTGGAAGCTAGAATACACCGGAAAGCAGTATGTTAGACGGCTAAGCTAATAATAACTTCAAATTGTATGATTCTTATCGCAACAGGGAGAGGACTCCCTAGGATACTTGGAGGCATAGGCTGGGTGACAGGGTGGGGGGAGGGCTTAGGAAAATCACCTTAGGAGACTGGAGGAACCGAATATAGGGGAATCATCTCAGAAGGTGATCTCTGACCCACAAAATATCCATTTAACTCAGGGGTTCTTCTGGGGGAGACAGCAACATGGGGAACCCAAGCTGGGCATCCATGACGTGGCATTAGCCCTAGATAACGAAGTATATATACATTTGTTCTTGAATGTTTGATAATGTTTCCCCCCTCAAATGTAACTTTATATCATCTAATAAAAAAAAGAGTCTAGTTGGATGGATTGTGATAAATGTATGTACTTGCATAACTAACATCATTAAAAAGATAGAAATAATTTCTGTCCTGTCATAAAGTTCCCTCTAACCCACTTCCAGTCATTCTCCACCATCATGGCACTCAGTCTTCTGATTTCTGTTTGCATAGGTTAGTTTTCCTTGCGCTGGAAATTAACATAAACAGTGCTCTTGTCTGGAAATTGACATAAATAATATCATACAGTATTCTTTGAATTTAGGCTCCTTAACTGGTTTTAATGGTTCTGAGTTTCCTCCACATTGTTAGTGTAGCAGTTCATTCTTTTCTGTTAAGAGTATTCTGCTTACTAATATACATGGTTTATTTACCTATTGATTAGCTTTGGGATCACTTTCAGATTTTAGTTCTTGTAGGTTATGATTAGCAAGAATTACATAACAAATATTTTAGGGGCGTATATTTGCATTACTCCTAGGACTTTTAAGAAAATAGCTAGGTATGTAATTGATGGATATATATTTAGCTTCATAAGAAGACATCAAAATTCTCTCCCACTGCACCCCGGTACTGGGAATTGAACCCAGGGGTGCCTTCACCATTGAGTTATCTCCAGCTCTTTTTTATTTTTTCATTCTGAGACAGGATCTCACTAGGTTGCTGAGTCTGGCCTTGAACTTATGATCCTCCGAAGTATTTGGTGTTACTGGCATGCCCTACTGCATCTGGTTTGTTTCTGCACTGTTTGCCTGTATTAACACTTCCAGATAGTATGAGAATTCCATTTGCTGATATATTGGCCAAGAGTGGGTGGTATCATTCTTTTTAATTTTGGCTACTCTAGTGGGTCTGAAAGGAGGGTATTCATTTGATTTTAATTTGCATTTTCTTAATTTATAATATTGAGCACTTATTCATTTGCTTATTGGCCATTGTATGTCTTCTTTTGTAGAATTTTTTTCTTTATAGGAGTTTATAGGAGTTGGTCACATATTCTGGAATCAAGGTCATTGTCCATTCAGTATTTTCTTAGTCTGATGTTGACTTACTTTCTTTCATTTCCTTTTTTTTTTTTTTTTTTTGGTACTGGGGATTGAACTCAAGGGTGCTTGACCACTGAGCCACATCTCCAGCCCTTTTTTATTTTGAAATGAACTTGAAATTTTCTTAAAATGTGTCATTTGAAGAAAAGTTGCTTTTTAATTTTGTTTGCGAGAGAATCAGTTTTATTTATTTTTCATCTGGTTTTTGTTTTTCTGACACTTAGTTGTGTATTATGCTGCCAGGGTTTGAACCTGGGTCCTTGTGTGCACCAGGTAAGCACCCTACTGCTGAGCTACCACTCCAGCCCTGTTTTTCAGTTTTGATAGAGAAGGCTCATTATATTTTCTTTTAATGATTAGTATGTTTTTTCTATGTTCTTATTAAGAAACTTTTGCTCATGCTAATTTACAAAGAAGTTATATGAATTTTTCTTTAGACCTTTCAATTTTATCTTTAATGTTTAGGTCCATGATGTATCTCAAAATTCATTTTTATTTGTGATGTGAGCTAAGTGTTGAGGTCCAATTTTCCAGCATTTGGACTTGGACACAATTGTTTCGACCCAATTTGATAAATTGACTGATGTTTTTTTCATTAAATTACTTTGACACTTTTGTAAAAAAATCAGTTGGCTGTATATGTGTGAGTCTGTTTCTGAATTGTGTATTCCGTTCTGTTTGAAGTACTTGTTTTCTCCTTACACTAATACTATGCTGTCTTGATTATAGCAGTATTTATAGAGTAAATTTTGAAATTAGTTTGTGCGAACCCCATAAGCCTGTGCTTGAAAACATTGTTCTGACTCTTCCAGGGTTTTTGCATTTCCATATAAATTTGAGAAACAGTGTGCCAATATCTACAATTGATGGTGTTGGATTTTGATTGAGATTTTTGTCAGCTCTATAGGTTAACTGGGGAAAATCAATATCAGAATAATGTTTTGTCATGAATCTTCCAGTTCATGAGCATGATATACCTTTCTGTTTATTCAATTGTTCTTTAGTTTCTTTTAGCAATGCTTTGTAGACTTCTATAGTTAGATCTTATAGATATTTCATTAAATCTATTCATTTATACTTATATATATTATACATAAAATAATTTATTATAAATAAAATTAAGGGGCTAGAGCGGTGATTTGGTGGTTACAGGGCTTGCTCGGCATGTGCAGGTACATGAGTTCAAACCCCAGCACCCACATACACAACTAAACGTCAGAGCAATGAAAGCCATGTGAAAAACTCAATAAAAATTGATTCTCTATCTCTCTCTCTACCTCACTGTCCTTCTCTCTTAAAAAAAAATAAATAAAATTAAAAGTTTTTTTTTAACTATTTGCTATTAGTATACAGAGATACAACTGCTTTTACTATATTGATTTGGTATCCTATAACCATGCTAAAATGAATTATTAATTCTGTTTTTAATTTTAGCTATTTAAGTGAGTGTGTTAGGGTTCTCATTTTGGATTTAATTTGCATTTTCTTGATACCTCATAACATTGAAAACCAATTCATTTTCTTTAAAAAAATGTAAACAGTTGTGTCATTGCTAACTAAACATAGTTTTACATTTCCCTCATTCATTTTACTAGCCTTGTTATTCTGATTTAGGACCTTCAGTACAATGTTGAGTAACAATGGTAAGAGTGAACATATCAGAAAAACCTGCAGTCTAAGTACTAAGATGTTAGCTGTAGGTCTTTGAAATGTCTTATAAGATTGAGGGCATCCTCATTTTTTATGTTCCAATAAAACTTTATTTATAAAAACAGGCAGAGGGTGGGGGTGTAGATAAGCGGTAAAGCTCCTGTGTAGCATGCCGGAGACTCTGGGTTGGATCCCTCAAAAACAAAATCGAAACAAAAACAGGCAGAGAGCTGGTTCTGGCCTATAGTATGTAATCTTTTTACTCCTGCTCTGAGAGATAGTCAAGACTATTTTTCCCAAACAAAAATGGCCTTGAACAAAGTTCACACTGTAGGCCCTAGCTTTGGTTCCCTACCTTTCATATAATATATTTATTTTCTTTATCCAGAGGATTTGAACTCCCCGATATTACTGTCTGCCCCCAGACCTAGAGCCCGGGAGATCTGGGTCTTCAGTTCCACTAACTACTTTGCCTTTTTTTTTTTCTTTAAGATAGAGGAACAGTGAATGAGAGAGAGAGAGAGAGAAAGAGACAGAATCAATTTTATTTAGTTTTTCACTTGACTTTGCTCAGACACTTTGCTGTGTACGTGGTGCTGGGGTTTGAACCCGTGTACTCGTGAATGCCAGGGAAGTGCTGTAACCACCAGGCCACCGCTCCAGCCATACTTTGCCTTTTTAAAAGTTGAAATTATATTATGTGCCAGGCACTGTTCTGGGCCTCAGAGATATAATGATGAAAGATAGCATTTATGTCCTTGTGTTAGGTAGACTATAGGGCATGAGGAAGGAATAGAAAAGGCAGAAGAGAGGTTACTATTTAACTAATACTCCGTCTGAGGTCTCTCCTGTGAGGGGTACCAGGGCCATCTGTAGTTAACGGGAGGAAGCTAGACAACCACAAACAGAATGCAAGACCCACACTCAGATATCCTGGGTAATCCATTGTTAAACCATTCTCATGCCTCTTAGGGAACGCCCAAAATATCCTCCATACCACCCAGCAAAGCAAAGTGTCACTTTTAAATCTAAGCTGCTGTGGGACATAAATGTTTTCTCTTTTCTTGTTCTCTGAGACTCTGCTCTCTCTTAGAAATTCTTCTCTAAATTATGATTATAAAATGAATGAAAATGGAAAACTTCCATATATATATAAATTTTCTTTTTCTTGAAGACC
>PVKS010008253.1:0-69198 GCA_004027875.1 Aplodontia rufa
TACCATTTTGTGTTGGAGTCTGACCTTCATTCTATTTCATCAGCTGCCCTAGAGTGACCTTGTGACAATTACTGGGGTCTGACGTTCACCTCTATTTCATCAGCCGCCCTAGTGCGATCTTATGACTATTTGCATAAGCTCCTTCTGAAAGGGCTGCTGGGTCGTGCTTTGTTAAAGATTAGGGTGGGTTAAAATGTCTTAACGACAGGTTACTACCTAGTTTTTGTCTGTACCCTAGTTTTTTTGTCTGTACTGAAATCTACATAACACCTGGCAACTCCCTTAGAAGGATTATTGATTCCTTGGCTGTCTCCCCTCCTCCTCTATAAAAACCCGTGTGCCTTAGTAATAAACGGATTCTGAGCTGCCATCAGCTGCGTGTGGTTGACTCGTTTTCCCTGCTGGGAGGGAAGGGGTCCTCGGATGAGGGGGACCCAGGTTCCAGCCGTCGGCACTCACCCTCCTCCTGATCGGCTCCCGGGGGGCAATCCAGCCCCCCACAATTTTGCACCGTCCTCAGCAATGTATGGAAGTTCCAGTAGCTTCACATCCTCCCCAGCATTCATTATCATCCATTTGTTTTCCTTTTTAAAAACAAATTTTACCATAGTAGGTTTGCAGAGGTATCTCACTGTGGTGCATTTTTGATGAAAAAAATAACATAATAGATTTAAAAGTAAATTGCATTCTAAAAATTAGTGGTAAATACCTTTGACATATACATGTATGCTTATGTGCATACAACTTCACATAATCACATACATATGAAGATATTCACTCATAATTTAAAATAGAATTCATACTATGGGTTATGGCAAAAAAAAATTTAAAGATCTTGTTCAAGGAATGGAGAGCAAAGGATGGTATTTTTGCTTGCTTCATAGTGAGTTAGAAAAACCTAAAAACCTTGAGTACATTCAATACTACGACAAGAAGAAGAAACTGAAGTTAGACCTAAAGGTACTGAAATAGTTCAGATTTGGGGTGTCCCCCAAAGGCCCATGTTTTGAAGTCTTGCTGCCCAACCTGTGGTGCTATTGGGAGGCCATGGAACCTTTAGGAAGTGGGTTCTAATGGAAGAAAGCTAGGACATTGGGCATGTGCCCTTGAAGGGCATGGAGATCCCAGCCCTTTCATCTCTTCTTTGTTTCTCAGCCACTGTTCCTAGAGTCCTCAGTCCTCAGGGTCCCGACAGCCAGTCTTCGTCACCTATCTAATGTACCAAAGAGATCAGCAGTGGTGAAGGGCAGGAAAGGAACTTTATTCAGTGTGACCCCTGATAAAGTGTTCAGTGATCAAAGCTCTATCTTCAAGGGATTAAAAGGAACTGAAGTTTTATAGAAAAGGTTGCTGGGGGCTTTCGTGGTTGGGGGTTTGCACAGCTGGAAGGGTAGGCCATCTTGATCAGGCTAAGGTCAGACTGATCTTTATCTCAGGACAGGTTTTGAGAAGTTCTGGGAAGGTAACCATCACTTGAAAAGCTGATTTAGTTCCTGCTTAAGGTGGTAGCCTCAGTTCTATAAAGGGGTAATTTCTCCCTCATAGGGAAACAGTCTCATCATGGGCCGTCTGTTGCTTGGAGATAGTTTTGATCCCAAGTCACGAAGATGCTGATCAAACAGACTTGTTCCTGGAATTCAACATAACTGCAGAAGAGAGTGGTTCAGAAAATAAAGAGGCAAATGGAGTCAGAAAGGGACAAAACTGAGTAGATGATGGAGGGGGCCCTCCTTCATGAGGAAGGGGAACAGTTTCCCCCACCACACACTCCCACTGTGATGTTCTGCCTCATCACAGGCCCAAAAGCAATGGGCCAACCATGAACTGAAACATCCAGACTGTGGGGCAAACAAATCTTTCCTTCTCTGAGTTGATTTTCTCGTGTATTTTGTCACAGTGATGGAAAGCTGACTAACACAGGCACCAATTTAAAATAGAGTCAGGAGAAAGGTGAAGATATCGCCCATGCCACAAAGCATGTTCAATGAAACTCACTCCTCTTTCTTTACCCTTGTCTGCATATGTACAGTATCATTCAGTAACAATATTGGGGGAACCCAGCACCTGTTTTTCAATAAATGTATTAGCTAACAGAGGAGGTGTGTTATAAACTGAATGTAACTACAGGAAGTACTGAAAACTGAACATAGATGTAATTTTTCCTGGTTAAATCTTTTTAAATTATCTCTCTCAAAAGAATGTGCTTCATGTAAAACAAAGAGGTCCTGTGTGTTTGTGTGTTGGTGGGGGATGCGAGTAGATGAAGGGAATCCTCACTCACAGCTGTGGGAGTCTGGACCACTTTGGCATTCAGGAGGCTAATCTGAGCCCAGTTCATGCCTTGGTCTTGCTCTCTCTTTCTGACTAGTGCTTAAGGGCTGACGAGCAGGAAGGAAAGGTTTTGATTGATCCAGTTGGTACTCTGCTATCATATGGGCAGAGTCCTCACATTCACCTCCCAGGAAAAGGGACCAGCCTGTTGAAGGCCTCTGGCTCAGACACGGGTTCCTCATCCAGGCAGGCTCTGGGATAGAGATTTTAAGATTATAAAACAAAATCTGCTAATTTTTTCCCCTAAATAATAGCAGCTTGAGGAGGCTTTTCTCGGAAGGGGACAGTGTTGTGAGTCTCCCCGGCACTTTACAATGGCAGCAACTCTTTGCAGTGTGGAATGTGCCCTAGACAAAGGAGGGCGGTTTCACAAATCGCTAGTGAAACTCCTGTGGATCACAGATCTTAAACATCAGACAGCCTTCGCTGCACATCCAAACACAGGCAGGTGGAGAAGTGACCTCTGCTGTGAAAACAATGGGCTTTGAAGTCAGCTCCTCTCTAGGGCCAATCTAGACACAGCTGTTTCTGAAGGCGTAATTTTGGCATCGCTGTGTGGTGATGTGTTTAAGAGTCTTAGTACAGTGACCCAAAAATCGTAAGTGCCCAGCATCTTCTAAAGCCATGTCTTCCTCTCATTCCTGATACACATTGGGAAGTAGTAAAGAAGGTCTCCGCCCTCTTCCTCAAAGCAAATAAAGGGACTGCAAGCACAAGCTGTTAGCTATGGTTTGCCCATATCTAATTAAATGAGTTTTTTTTTCAAGGATCTCCCGTCTTTGTGTTATTAATTTTTTTCTCTTTCCACTTAAACATATAAACTAGATTATTTTCCTCTGGAATTCCACCTTAAAGATAATTGCTTTTAAATATATTTATTTTCTTCTTTTTCCTCCTTTTTTCTGAGATGGATAACTAAGAGACCAAAACTAGACAGCAAGAAGAGAGAGTCACTGGGCCAAAGGGAGAGAGAGCTGGCAGCCGGTTAATTTCTGTTGCACTAGTACGAACGAGGAACTGGCTTTGAGGTCTTAGAAATGACCTTGGAGAGTTTCCCGTGACCACACCTATCTTATTCGCAAAGCTGCATTCACATCTCACCTGCATCCAGCCTTACGCGCTATTGGATTGATTGGGTTGGATTCAAACCTGTTTGACAGTTTTGCAAAAGCCTGACCCCAACTACATATTTTAGAGGAATTTTCCCCCATGAAAATATTGCTTTCACTTGTTCATTTCCAAGATCCTTTTAAGAGCATTCTCTAAAACCAATTTATAGCCATCCCTCTTGGCTGCTGAAGTGATGTTTCCAAGCCAAAGTATCAATGACATTGAGCGTAATTTTTACTTCAGTGATCCTTTTCCTGTTTTTACATTAATAAGAGCTACAGGCTGGAAGAAATAAGGGCTTTTGGCAGTGCACAGCCCTACAATCTGTGAGCGTGGGGCAACAAAGGCCTGGAACCCCAATGTATGAGGCCTGGAACATCAAGTCATTTACCAGGTACAAAGGCCAGCAGATAAATATTGCACCTAGTGGGTTACAGACCTCTCTCATCCATTTTGTTGCATTGGACATGAATTTCACTTATTAATTAAGGCACATGTACCTTAAAAATGAATGAATGGAATACTCAGAGGGAAGGATTAATGTGCTGCTGAGGAAAAAAATGTGTCCTACATTTTTTGAATGAAGCAGAAATATTAGGTCAGCATCTTAAAGTCTCAATCCATTAAATCTTCCAAAATTGCAAATTAATTCTTATTTTGCTTTGTTGTTAGCCATTGAAATTTAACTCCTTTTTGGTTCTTATAAACTAAAAAATGCAGAGACCAGGAATTTGGTAAAAATTTGGATGCTTAAAACAACTATTAGAATAAAAAAAGACAATGTAAAATGGCCAAAAAAATGCTATGATGTGATTTTTCTTTTTCCTTTTCCATATTATATTGGCCATTTACTGATGCCATTAAAAGGTTTGAAGAAGATACACCTCACATAAAAGCATAAAAACCAAATTCACACTTGGAACCACAAGAGGATCTTATGATGAAATATTTTATTCTTTGAATAAAATATTGTATATTATATTAAATATTATTTTAATATGATATTTGATAATAGTAATAAATTGATTTAATAAACTAGATTTGCTACAACATAAAATGAAACTTCATAAGATTATGAAAGTGATTTTTATTATTTTGGTAATAGTGTTCCATTATAGATAATCACAAATATAGTTTTTAAAATTTGGTATATCAAACTGTAAAAGCTGTATATTAATGCTGGGCCCCCAGAATCTACTTTGGTTACACCTAGGTACCATACTACTATGAACATACTAAAAGCACACATGATACAGTACAAAAATATGAAAAGGTTAAATAAGAAGTTATACTTGAGTTATAAGCATTTAATAATAAAGTTTACCTTTCTATCAAACAGTTCTGTCACAGCTAAAAACATACAAATTAATATATATTGCTATGCAACTATTTGATCTAACATAGATCCACTATGAAAATTTTAAGGGTGTGGTACTATTTCACAGGTAAAGGCTAAGTTCTGGGACATGAAAGCTTTTAGATTAAACACAAAACACACCTGAGATATCTTTTTATTTTGGAAAAACAATATTTCTTACATAGTCAAAGTCTTAATATATAAATGAGGCATTTAATAAGCAGTATACTTTACCTACTGTGATAATCTGAAGTAGATGTTCTGACTTTAATGATGATCAACAAATAATAAGACTCTGGCAGAAATAAAATGAGGTTTTCTGATTAAGCCAGGAATATAATTACTGTAGCCTCCAAATTTGGTTATTTCTGTTCATTTTTGGTTTTATATGCCTTCCTTTAACTAGGCTATAAACATAGCAAATATGGCAGGTAACCTCCAAGTACCCACCTTCCTCTCATCTAAGTACAGCTTTCCCTTTGCCACAGACATCTGGGGACAACTGAGCTAATCATTCATAAAAACAACATATTCATGGTTGATAATGAGGCACCCAGATCGGTGCTTGAATGCTTCTGCTATTACACATCTCAGAGTAAATTGGCTACAGGAACCCAAAGTTATTGTCTCAGCCCTGCTGGGGCATAACTTTTTGGAATAGTCAGTGCCTAAAAACATTAAGTGTATTGGGTAAGACTAATTTCTTTAATTGGCTTTAATACCTTTAAAATTACTGGCAAAACTTTTCATATTCAAGAGCTACAATTATGAACTTTTAAAGTAAAAAAAAATTTGTTAATACAATATTCCAAACTATGAAATAGATGTGCAAATGTACTTTTGTAGATTAAAAAAAAAACAACAAAAACGAAATTCCTCTCCTGCAGATTTAATGCTAGCACACTAAATATTTTTCTCATCTTTTTTTTTTCAAAAATGTTCTTGCTTCAAATTTTGTGCTTCAGTTAAAACTTGGAATGGGTGGGAAATGTTCAGCCATCCTTCTTCCTTTTCTTTTTTGTTTCTCTTCTGACCACCCACATACTCAACCATCATACACTCCTTCCGTTGTAATTTTTATTTAAAAATTCCGGAAAAACTTAATAAAATAAAGCAAACAGTAAACTCTCGGGATTCCGTAGCACTTCTTTTGGAAGTTCAATTACAATGAAAATAAAATGTGAAACTCCCTTTGTACTTTTGTACTCTTTCCATCACTTTTTAAAGGGTTTTTAGGTTATTTGCATGACTCATACATTTTGTTCAAGTTTTCTTTTTTTCTAGCTACCAAAGCAATTTCCTACAGGTTTGCCCTTCCCAGTAACACAACCCATGTGATCAGCTCCTCTGTCCTCTGGTGCCCTCTCAAAACAGCCTCCCAAAGGCTGATCCTGATTCTGATTCTGATGTTAAAAAAAAAAAAGGATGTTAATGCCAAACTGTTTAATCACTTAAAAAAGAAACTAGTAAGTTATAATGGGATCCCCCCACCCCGTCACCTAGAGTACAGAACATCCAGATAATTCATGGTGTTTTCACTCTCCACAGCAGACAAATATTAGATTTCTTGCTTTCCACAGGATAATGGTCAGATTCCTACTCGCTTCAACTGGAACTTTAAAGTAAATTAGAAAGGACTTTAAATTAAATTAAAATTTAAGCATGCCAAGAGTTTGGAATTCTAATATATTAACTGTGTCAATTTCAAAGGAGAAACTGCATTCTGAATGCAATTTTAATAAAAACATTATAAAATAAGAATACATATTATCAACCTAATTTTGAGATCTGTCGTCCAAAACTTGGATGAGAAAAGACATCTTGCTTTGATTTGGTTTTCATAATGTCAAAAACAGGTGGTTGGTTAAATCAGGCTCTTTGAATGTATTTGGACCCCACTTTGTTGAACTGATTGTTCTTCTTGATTTGTACTATTACACATGACATATTATTCAACCTTTTCAAGACCAAAATAATATTAGCATACTGCCTATGAATGATTATGTAACATATGTGTATGTATATATATGTGTGTGTGTATGTATATACATATATATATTTATTTATTGAATACTGTTTGGTGGCCTGGAGTTTTTTTTTTTTTCACTTATAAGACTTGCTAACATCAGCACATTATAATAACATAATTGATAGTTTAGCTAGAACTGCAAATCTTTTTTTCCTCATAATTGAAATATTGTACCTTGGCAACCAAGACAGAGGTGCAACTTCAGCTTGGAATTTTGCAGTTAAACAATTTATACTTTAAATTTCATGATAAATTTCTGAAACCCACTGCAATAATTAATGCAGCTATTACTTTCTTTTTTAGGATGATTATGATTCATCCTAAAGTAGGGAAGCATATCAATAGGCAAAAAGAAAAATTGCCCCAGAGATACTACAATCTATCTAAGCTACTTTGATAAAAATGTAAGAAGGGAACTTCTGGTCTTCCCAATTTCCTTTGTCACCCTCATCACATAGCTTACACTGAAATTTCTTGCCTTTGCATCTTCAATACATCCAGAAAGTTTGCTTAGTACAGTTTTCTATGAAAAGGATTTCTGCACATAGAGGATCAATCTTGGATCCACCTAAAAAAAAGCATAATTACTAAAGTACTTCTTCATTATATAGTAGCGTGCATGTGTATATGTATCTGTTAATTCCAAGAAGACTCCCTTAGGAAATCATCATTACTAGAATGAGTATGTATGTAAGTGTATATAAATACAAATTCCTTGAGCCCTGTGACTCTCACTCAAAAAAAAAAAAAATCTTCCCAGAGTTCCTGCACCGTACAGGGCTCTCAAGGAGCCATTCAATCTGGAACACACCTCATCTGCAGGTCCCCTGGTTAATGCACATCTTAGAGGCTAATTGAGAAGTGGCACCAAAGAGAAGACATAAAACTTTCCTCTCCATCCCCCAAGCCTGGAATACTTGGAAAATTTCAGCTTGCCTCTGGCTTCTCACTGGCCAGCTTCCTCAGCTTCCAACTTTTGGACAGCACTGTCAAGGAGCTCCATGGACTCTCTGAGGGCAACATGGATTTTAAAGGACTTGGGTTTAATGGTCAGGCCATAACTGAAACTCATTTTCGAGGGCTCGTTTTGTTTGGCCTTGAAATTGCACTGGTGAGCTAGGATGGAGATGAAGAGAAAGAGCAGCATCTTAGACAGCTCTTCGCCAATACATCGCCGTTTGCCCACCGAAAAAACCATCACGCTGCTGGCCAGGTCCTTGTTAAAGAAGCCGTCTTTGTCCAAGAATCGGGCCGGATCAAAGTTCTCCGGGTTAGTCCACTTCACTGGGTCGTGATTCACAGACCACTGGTTTACGAAAATCACCGTGTTCTTGGGGATGTAGTAACCCAAGACAAAGGTGTTGGCAGTGGTGGCATGAGGAATGGTGAGAGGCAGAAAGCTGGAGAATCGCATGGTTTCATAGAGAAAGGCCATGACATAGGGCAGGTTAGGCTGGTCACCCATACAGGGCAGGCGGTCCCTCCCCACCACCTGATCCAATTCAGCCTGCACGCGGGCCTGCACATCAGGGTACCTGTTTGGTTTTTAATGCAGAAGGAAGAAAAAAATGAGTGAGCAAAATTAGTTCTTCTTTCATCTAAACATATTACAATTCAGTTTAGTTCCACTTGTCTTTAAAAATAGTCAACACTGAATTAATACTTCTGGGGTGAAACTCTAAAGCAGGTTGTTAATTTCTCTCTAAATTACAAGATGGACTCTAGCGATTATATTTTCTGTAATAAATCTTACTTGGCTAAAGCTCTCTTCCCTATCATAAGAAAAAAAAAGTCTTAAGTTTCCTCAGTCTGTGAATGTACAGTAACGGCCAAGCTGACTTCTCCACTGGACACTGCAGGGACAGTGCCTAGGGCTCATAGTACTTTTGAGCAGTTCACAAAAATGTTTTCATGTCTCTCAAAATTTTCAAACCTGAAAAATGAAACTTTAGGTAGCATAAAATGTTTTTTTAAGAAAGAGAGAAACAACTTTATTTAGTTTTTCATATGGCCTTAGTTGCTCTAACACTTAGTTGTGTGGAATAAAATGTTTTAATGTATAATTTTAACGTATTCATTTTTATAAATATACTCATAAAATGTAATTTTTAGTTCTTTTAGAGTAAGGAGTCTACAAAAGCAAGAGTACCCAGGACTCACAAAGGTTAAAATGCAGCCCTAAAAGTGGATCCCTTTTCTTCCCCTCACTTCCCTGAATAATTCCTTGTTCATAATTTATAAAAGATATAATCTCTATCCTGATAGAAAAAGCTGTATATTTTCTTAACTTAGAAGTAAATCCTCAATGTTTGTAAAATTGTGGTTCAAATGGTAATACTTAGACACTGCCATATATGTAAAATGGTACAATCCTTTTGGAAAACAAAATCTTCGTACAAAGCAAGATCCACAAGGTAGCCCCTCCCACCATCGAAAAAAACCAATAATCCTTGCCTAATAATGTATTTTCAGAAAATAATTAACAGGTACAATAATATATAACCACAATAGCCAGAATTCAAAATGCAATCAAAATCAATGACTTGTTAAAGCTCAAGAAATGACCACATATATTCACACACGCACCCACATTATGACATTTGGTAGCTATCAAAAATCACAAAAATAAACATTAAATATTGCAAATGCCCACTAACGTCAGTAGAAATGTCAGAGGTCAAAAACATAAGCATTGCTGTAACCCTGAAAAAAAGTGTAAGCATATATGTGATGAAATTTTACAAATCTCTTCAACATCATGTTGCAGAGGTCTACCAACTTCTGTCATAAAGGATCATTTTTTAGACATTTTGGAATAGATCTTCCCTGTTGGAACAATTCAACTTTGCCTGGGTATAGCTGTTTCAAAAAACATGCACAAAAACAGGTATTATAATTTGCCAACCCCTGTCATATTGTTTTTTCATGAGAAAGAAGAAAAATATTTATCAGCTTTCTTAAGTTAAAAGTAATCCCCAGATTGTTCTTATTACCTTTTGCTGCCCAACTGGAGTACACCAGTACAAACTGGAAAACCTATTCCAAAAGAAAACCTGCTTCTCTGGAGATGTGAAGGACCTATGAAGGACCTATTGATCCCACTCTGTGGTGGTCTTTTCCTGATCTGTGGTTAACTTTTCTTTTTTCTACTTCTGCCTTCCCCACTTCCCAATAGGTGTCTCTACGATCTTAACACTGAAAAACCATTTTAAGTCAACAAATTTAACCTGTAGATTTTATTTGTGTAGTATCTCAGGAAATATAGGATGAGATGGATTCCAGTACGAAAAGAAGCCGTCTTTGCCTTCCAAATCTCAGGGCGCCAGCATGGATATCTGGTCTCTCAGGCAATAGCAATTTACCTTGAGAATGACCTTTACCTTGGATTTCTGGATAAAATACAGTCTGCCCAGTTAAATCTGAATTGCAGGTAAACAACAGCTCGTCTTTGAGGATACTTTGAAGTACGTTTCCTGTACTTCATCTGCTGTATGGCAACTTGTTTTATCCCAGCGTGTCAGAAGCGTGCCCCAGCGTGGTGGAAGTCACCCTTTCCAAGGTGGAGTGGGGTGCCAGCTAACCGAGCCTCCCGCAGAGCGAGGATGCCCTACTCCTTCCTAGCTGCTATTCGCACTCAGCAAAAGTGACTGCTGAGCTTTGCCCTGACATTTGCTCTCATTCCTAGCGTGGCATTTATGAACCCAGCCCTGCCGGTTGGTTTCTGGCTGCCCTCGGAAAGCTTCTGCGCGGGTTAGCCCATGCAGTTCGACCTCCACGGTCGAACCAAGCCCTGGGAGCAAAGCCCTAACCAGCAGCTCACTTTTAGCGCCAGGACTGGGAAGCCTCGGATCGGAGCCCTTATGCTGCTGTGTTTGTTTAATTTATTTGCTGCATTTCCCTTTCTTCTGGAACCGTTCCAAAGTTGCTTCTACTAAGCTAGGGAGAGAGATACAAGGCTGATCTGTGCGCATTTTAGAAATCTGGTTTTTGAGGGACGGGGAATCTCACAAATTTGTCTCCACTCGCAAGCTGGGTAATGGTGGGGGAGGCAAGATGCGAGATGCTGAAAGATCATTGCAGCTGTAGGTGGGGTGAGCGCGCGCGAGTCACACTTTGCCTTCCTAAGGCGTCATTTTAAGGACGCGATCTGAGTTTTGAGGGGTGGGGAACAGGATTAAAACCTCAAACCCTACGCGATGCTCGTGACCTCAGCATATTCTGGCCCCACTCCATCTTCTTTCGAGGAGGAAAGGAAAGCCCAAACCCATGTCTTCTGGAAGATTTATTTACCTGGTGAAGAGGATGAGCAGCCACAGCAGTGCGGTGGAGAGGGTGTCCTGACTGGCGCCAAAGATGTCGGTGACAGTGCCCGGCACATTCTCCAAATCCAGGTGAGCGAGATGTTCTCCAGAGTCCCCAGCTGCCTTCTTTTCTGCGGAGAGGATGAAGGCGTCCATCATGTCGCGCGGGATGGACCCAGGCCGAAGGCGTTCGCGGTGCCTCTGGAACTTATCCAGGATGAAGTTGTAGAATTTGCGGTTGAGCTGCTCAAATTCGCGGAAGGTGGTGCGCAGCGGATTTGGAAAGAGCTGCAGCCAGGGCAGCACATCCACCAAGCTGCCTGCACCCACCGTGCGCCCGAACTCCTCGTTGTGGCTGAGCAGCTCCAGGAACTCGGGGTCGTCGTGACTGTACCGGCAGCCAAAGCACACCGCGCTCATGACATTGGCCACCGCCACGATGATGGGCTGCGTAGGGTCTAGGAAGGTGCCTCCAGCGCTGCCGCGCACCAGCAGTGCCACCAACTCGCGCGCCTCGCCCAGCACGTGGCCCTCGAGCAGGAGCCGACTGCGCGGCTGGCGCGTGGAGAAAGCGCGCAGTGTGCTGTACGCAGCGCGCCGCCGCGCCTTCCATTGTTCCGAGTAACGACCGAAGGCCATGCTGCGGCCGCCAGACACTACGCGGAAGGAGGCAAAGGGAGGTCGGTCAGCAAAGGTGACGCCCTGCTGCACCAGGGCCTGGTGGACGGCGCTTTCGCCATTCAGCACCACCACCGGACAGCTGCCCAGGCGGATCTGGAAGACGTTGCCATAACGCTGTGCCAGGCGAGCGAACGACAGGTGCGATGCCTGACCCACTGCTGCCGCGTTTCCGATCAATGGCCACGGGAAAGGACCCGGGGGCGAGGACCAGGGCTGCCGCCGCCGCTGCCTCAAAAGCCGCTGGCCCACGTGCACGGCGGCTAGCACCGAGAAGAGTAGCAGGAGCGCAGTTTGCTGGTCAGACAGCAGCGGGCTCAGTTGCTGCGGATCGTCCGAACTGAGGCCGGTGGCCATGCTGGGAAAACAAAGGCAAAGGCGTGACACTCCGATGTGCAGAGAAAGGAGACGGTTTCCCATGCTCCTCCTCAGCTGTCCAACCCCTGGGTGAAGTGGAGGCCATGCATAAGTCAGGACAGAGGTGGCTCTTTGGAGAAGTGGCGGAAGACGCCTCTTCCCACACCTACACCAAGCCCTGGTAGGGAAAGGGGCGTGCTTCTGTCTCTCTGGGATCCAGCAGCAGCCTCTGCATCCCCAGTCACCTAAGGGTAGGTACTCGTAATTCGGAACAACACCACAAGGCATTGAGGCGACGGCTCTTGGTTTCCTTTAAACTGCCTCCCACCCCATCCCGGACCTGCAGAAACCCATCTGAGAAGGCGGCTCAGTGGACAGACTGACCTGCAGGAAGGCGCGGTTTCCAGCGACGCAGGACGACCGGCCCCCAAAAGGGACAGAGGCCTTTGCTGAGGGCAAGATGCCAACCCGAAAGTCGCCAGGAACCTGGAGGCCTGCCCTGGACACCTTTTGGCCTCTCTGGGAGCTTTAGCACCCACTTTATCGCTCTTGGTGTCTTCAGAAACAAGAGCGCTCGGATCGGGATGGGGACAGGGGAAGGTACCTCCTTTGCGGAGCCCAGCTGTACCTGGGGCTCTGGGAAAGTCAGGGTTTTCTCACAGTGTTGATATGGAGCAGGAGGGTGAAGAGTGGAGTCAGTTCCCAGCCCTCAAGCCCCCCCGGGCGGCTCTCACAGCTGGCGTCGCAGAGGTGTTTGCACACACTCCAAAGACTGCACGCGCCATCCAGCTTCTCTGGGTTTTAAGGACTGTGGAGCTAAGAGGAAGCGGGACCTGGCGGGGCGGGGCTTGCGGGGGCGGGGCTCGCTGCAAGGGTCTTCCAAGCTCGGACTCGCGGTCCCACTGCGGTCGGCGCGCTTGGGTGGTCCAGCCAGGCGTCCCTGCGGCGTTGCTCCGACGGCCTTGGAGCTGTAGCTGGCGGCTTTACTGGGAGCGACAGTGTAAACTTTTCATTTGTCTGCTAGCGGGTCTTAATCACAGTCAACCCCCAGTCGATGCCTCACGGTTTCCCCCGAATCGCGCAGGGGACAGACCGTGCCCATATCTCTGTACTCTTGGAACAAGCATAACCCAAGCACACCCCACACCCGGAGAGGGAGACCTCTGGTTCCTCTCGGTGACTTGGGTTTGGTTCCCGGAGAGAACCGCTCATGATCCCTGGGCACCCGAGCTGGGAAAGGAAACCTGTTTGGGGAGGAAGAAAGCTCAAGTTGTGGTGGTTTGCCTTATTTATCCTACGTTCTCTCAAACTAACCGACCCTCAGTTGTGATCCTTTGACGCATCAAGTTCTCTTTTCACCTCCCGCAGGATCAAAAACCCTCACAGAAGCCGCGCTCCTTTTCAGGTCCTTGATTCCTTGGGCACACAAAGCCGGCACTTGCGCGGCGCAGAGTCCTGGGATTCCCTTGCCGAAAAGACTCCATGTGGCGCCGCCCGCTGGAGCGCGCCAGGCGGCGCGGGCAGCTGAGGTTGTCGGTGCAGGGCTAGGAGCCCAGCCCGGGCGAACAAGGGGGAGGGAAGAAGCGGACAGGCAGGACGCTCTGAAGATTTCTGGAGCTAGGGACCCTAACGGGGGTGAAGAGTGGGAGGAGGAGGGGGAGGAGGAGGTGACTCTCGGCGTCCGCGAACATCTTTGGGTTGAAAAGTTTCTTCTACTGTCGCCTCCCCCTTGCGTGCGGAGCTGCGCCTTGCGTGCGCAGCTTCTGGGAAGTCATATCCCTGGGCGCTCCTCGCGGCCGCCCCTCCCGCGCTTGTCACGGCACCTGACAAGCCGAGCCGGCGGCCAAGGGCGGGGTGCCTACCGCCACCACCCTCCGCAGCGCACGCACTGCCGCGCCCGCGGTGACAGCCTGGAGGGCGTTCAGGTCACCACCCGCTGGCCGGTTGGCCGCGCTACCCTAGTGCGTCTGAGGCTCAGTCCCTTTTCCCGGTGCGTGTGCTACGAGGGTGCTTCTTTCTAAAGGGAAAACAGTCACTTTGGACGCGGAGGCAACTGCCCTTTTTTTCCTTCTGGCTGGTGCACAGGACCGACCGTACCTTCAACCACACGACAGAACAAGGTCTCGAGGCTAGGGAACGGGTTAGCCTAGGCGGAGAGGTGCGATGTATTTAGTTAACCAGGTAGGAACTGTATCTCCTAGCCTCCGAGATCACCAAGGATAAATAGTTGACCAGTGACAACTCTAAATGCTGGGCTCTTCCCACGCTCCCAATCTTGTGCTATTGTTGCCTCAGTTACAGATAAGGAAACTGGGTTTGAGAGAGTTTATCTGTCACACAGCTGTCAAGAGGTGGACACAGGATTTGAACCTACAAAGTCCCACTCCAGATTCTTCATTCAGATTCACATGGAAGAAAATCACAGATGGCTTCTTTCTTGCCTGCATTAAAAAAAAATCAGCTGAAAGCATTTGTTTTCATTCTCATAACTCAGGATTCTGAGGATCACAAACAAATATGTATGCTCATTCTTTGAATTAAATTGGTTATGAGGAGGTCTGTGGACAATGCCTCACAACTGCCATCAGGATAATTGGTTACACTATAAAAAAGGTAACGGGGTATCTGCAAAAGAGTCTGATTTTTGAAAGATTGAAACTAATAATAAAACATCTGATCTACTAAAAAAAGGCATTTTTTTGTAAAAGTCTTCAGTTGGTAATTTTTGAAAGATCCTGTGGGATCTTCACACACCTTGATGAGATACTCAAATCAATGATGAAGTTGCTTTGGGGCAACTACATTGGTTTAATATTAAGCGTTGGTTTACCAGAGCTATGTTGGTCTACATATCTGTTAATCCATTTTGTATTGCTGTAACAAAATACTTGAGGCTGGATAATTTATAGAGAAAAGAGGGTTATTTGGGCTCACAGTTCTGGAGGCTGAAAAGTCCAAGAGCATGGTGCCAGCATCTGCTCAGCTTCTGGTGAGAAGCTAGCATTACCCCAAGTCCCTGTGGGAAACAGAAGGGAAATTGTCACCTGAGGAAGCAGAAGAACTTGAAGGGCAGCAACCTTTCCAGTTCCTCTAGAGCAGAACCCACTTACCGACTAAAGTCATTAATACATTCAGGAGGACTCTGCTCACATGATCCAAATACCTCCCATGAGACCCCACCTCCAAAATTGTGCATTAAGGAGCTCCAGGAGGACACACCCAAAGCATAGCAATGCCTTTGACCAGTGGGTCATAACAACCTTACAATGTTCAGCTTTAGCAAGACCCTTGCCCAATTATTCAGGATTCTGCTGAGAACATCAATCTCTAGACTTTAATAAATGGGAATTATCGATGAGCTAATGCAAATTCTGAGCTGTCAACATTCCTGAAAACTTTAATCACAGTATCTTTATCAGAATTAGAGCAAATGGAAGTTGCCTTTAAACCAAGTAAATTCCTATTTTTTTTTAAGAGAGAGGGACAGTGAGAGAGAGAGAGAAAGAATCAATTTTATTTAGTTTTTCATGTGGCTTTCATTGCTCTGAGACTCACTTGTGTACGTGGTGCTGGGATTTGAACCCGTGTACTTACGCATGCCAGGCAAGCGCTGTAACCATCGAGCCATTGCTCCAGCCTGTAAATTCCTATTTTAAAAGTACAAAAACAATTCTGTTCCTGAGACCTTTTACTTAACTTTTCAATAATGCTGTATAGTTCTTAGACCAACTGGATGTGTGCCTTCTTACCACAGCAAATAGTTAAGGAATGCCCTCCTTGGGCTCAGCCCTTGTTCTAGGACATCCCTCAAAAAGCAAAAAAAAAACCTGTTGTGCAAACGCTGTCAGAAAGATAGGCCCTTATCAAATTGTGGCCACCCAACAGCTGCATCTTCAGGCCTCAGGTTCTTCCAGGCTTTGTGATGCAGACCTCATTGTAGCACCCACTTGGTAACTGATGAAGACTTTGGGTAAATCCCATGCAGGCTCTGTGTACCCAGCTCAAGATAGGGCACTCCCTTAAGAGTCCACATCAGGCTTTTTAGTAATCATCACAACTTCTCAACCAGAGCAAGGATCCAAGGCCCAGGACGTCTCCTTTCAGTCCACAACACAAAATATCTCCCCCTCAGATCTCAAACTTGAATTGTTTGCCATTAAATAGCTCAAAACCAACAGTTAAGCTACAGGATACTTTTAAAGCAGAAGTTTAAAATGCCTTATGCTGTATTGATTCCAGGGAACAGTTTAAGCTTGTTTAAGCAGGACAGGAATGTACCGGCTAATGTGGCAGAGGATAACTGTGGAACTGACAGGATGAAGGATCCAGGCGGGTTGCTCTGCCTGGCCTCTGTTCCTGTCAGTCTTCACTTGAGCTTTATTCGGCCATTCCTCCGTGAGCTGGGGAAGCTGTTCATGGGCAACCTTCAAGTAACAACCCCAAGAGTGGGACAATGCTTGTCTCCCAAAGTCCTAGAAGGACTCTCTGGCGGGCCAGGCTTGTGCTGATGGGTTCTACCCGGTAGTGAGGGGTCAATTCCAATATCAGAAAAGAGAGATGGGTGAAACTGGGAAGAAGCCAGAGAGCCACCGCAGTCCACACCATGTGTGCATTTCTGCCTGTTGCTTTCTGGGTTTGGAAGATAACCCCTACCCATTGTTGTTATTACTATCACTGTAAATCTTTTAAATCAGCAGATGGATGCATTGCTCCCATAGCCAGCAATCAAGAAAGCACTGCCCTCTGCTATCAGGACTGAAATCAGCTTTCTTTGGGGCCTTCCTCTCTTGGGTGACCCCTATGTCGACATGGATAAGCCCTGCGCTCTTCCACCTCCTCCAAACATTCAAACACGTTTACTGAGAGGAGAGTGGAGCAGAGGCAGCCCTCTCTGGCAAGCCCTCAGCATCAGGGGGAGCAGGATCAGCAGGATCAGCAATCAGCCACTGCAATAGGCAGGAAGAAGAGGAATAAAGGGAGACACACCAAGAAGATTGAGGGAATGGCATTGGGAGGAGCCATCGGACACTGCGTTGGATATTGAGAGGATTCTTAGAACTGGACACAAATCCTGTACTCTCCTGAAGTGCTTCTGCTTTCTTCCTCCTGGAAGACACAGGCTTGAGAACCACAGAGCTAAAAAATAAAAGTAGAATCAAAGCTCTCATTTGTAAGATGCATGATTATTTTATGAACTAAGATGAAGGAGTGAATCAGGAAGCTTCCCACTGTAATTGTGCAGGTAATTGTAAAACATGTCCGGATTTCAGAGAGGTTAAAATGTAAGCTTATAAAAGTCATTTTAGAATTGGTGAAGCATTTTACATGCTAATGAGGATTCCCTGGATTCACCGTCTTTGTACTAAGCAGTGGTAATCCTGAGGTTTCTTAGATGAAGATGGGGTTGTAACCACAAGTGTTCTTTACCAAAGCCATCCCCAATTTCATTAATACTATTTGATGTCGACAACTGACATTTTCTCAATCCTAAGTGAAGTGTAGACAGCAGATTCTATCACTTTTATTGGCCTAAATAAATCTAAGAAGAGAAAGGTTCAGTCAATGCAGCTGAAGGGAAGTTTCTGAGTCCCTCCCCTTCCAACCCAATGACCTCTCTAAAGTTCTTTTTGTACAGTTTGGCATCAGCAAAACATATACAACTATACTATATTTATGGTTTCCCACAAAATGCTTTCCTAAGTGTTCAGAGGTAAAGGGGCATCAATGTCTGTGAGTTACTTTTTTTTATTTTTTTTAAAGAGAGAGGGACAGTGAGAGAGAAAGAGAGAATTTCATTTAGTTTTTCATGTGGCTTTCATTGCTCCAACACTTCGTTGTATACATGGTGCTGGAGTTTGAACAGGCGTCCTGCGTCCTCGCACATGCCAGGCAAGCGCCATAATCGCTGATCCACTGCCCCAGCCCCTGTGAGTTACTTTTAATGACTTAAGAAAAAGGAGAGAGAGAGAGAGAGAGAGAGAGAGAGAGAGAGAAAAGGATTTGGGAAAGAGAAGGAGACAGAATAATAACACAACCATGGTAAAATGTTAATTGAAAAATCTAAGTAAATAAGAGCTCTTTGCAATGCTTTTGAAACTCTCCGGTAAGTTTGCAATGATAGCAAAGTGGATCTTGTGTTGTCCTGGGACTGATGTGCAGTTTCAGGTCCTCTATCCGACACCTGGCTCTGACCAGGACTCCCGGACTAAGGCAGGGTGTGCTCAGCTGCAGTGGCTCACCCTGGCTCTGCTGCTACCACCCTGACCTTCCATGCTGCCCTTGCTCTCTGAATGGCTAAAGTACAACTACATCTTTTTTTATAACTTCTTTTGATGCTTTTTGAAAGTAGTAGAATATAAGCAGAGTACTGTCCACTTACTCTCTCCCTGTTCTAAGGACATTGTCCACTCAAGATTTCACCACTTCATGAGTGTAGCAAATGGTCAATGCTGTGATTATTTTTCCTAGCAACACCCTGGGGCCCACCCTTGCCCCCCACTTTGTTTATTCCTTTTCCCTTGGTTTCCTTCTTTCTATATGTTTTTTCTTCCCGTAGGTTTCCCTTCATCCTTCTTTCTTATTTTCCCATTCCCTGGGTTCTTTCCCATCTTTCTCTCCAATGTTCCCTCTGCGACTTTTCCTTTCTCAAGCTGCATCCTCTCTCTTCTTCATCTCCGTTCCTCTCTCACAGGAAAGAGCAGGATCAAAGGAGAAAGAGTACTTGGAGTGATGGAAATAAGGAGAGGGGACAGGGAGATACTGCAACTAAGTAAAAGAAAAGAGCAGGGCTTGGTGATACGTTGTTGTAATCACAGCCACTCTGGAGGCTGAGGCTGGAGGATCCAAATTTGAGGCCAGCTCAGCAATTTAGTGAGACCCTATCTCAAAATTTAAAATGTAAATTAATAAATAAATAGGGATGAGGATGTAGCTCAATGGTAGAGCATTTGCCTAGCATGTGTGAGTCTCTGGGTTCAATCCCCAGCATCCCCCACTCTGCCACCAAATAGAATAGAATCAAAATATCAAACCTAAGGCTAAAAGATAAACTCAGTGGTCAGTAAGTTTGTCTAGTGTGTCAGCCAGTACTTGAGTCCCTCCTTCTTAATGTTTGTGAGGTGAATCTTTCACCAACACAGCCAGTGATTCCATAGGAGGAGAAAGGGTGCCTGCGCACATTTTCTTGCTGTGTTTCTACCACCACCCATCCGGTTGCTGACATCAGCCCTTCTCACAATGGATTGGAAAGCACGCAGTCCGAGACTGATTAGCAGAGAAAATCTCTACTTTCCTAATTCTTTGACCAAATACACACACACACACACACACACACACACACACACACACACATAATCTGTAGGCAAATGGAGAATATTACTTTTCCTTTTTATTTTCATTTCTGAAATTAAATGTTTATCAGGTTATCAAGAAAATATATAATGCAGCAAGGCAAGTCCTCCCCCACCAAAAAAAAAAATTTGCACACTGAAATCAGCTAAATCACAACATCTAACCCTGGGCTGCTGACTGGTACAGCTTCCAGGTTTCAGACAGTCTCTTAGTGGAAGATCCAGATTCCAACATCACTCTCACCACTCCATCAGCCTTAGCTTTAAGAATTAGATCTGTGTTTTCTCAGAGATTTTTTTTCTGTTTCCACAAAAGGACAAAAAGTCAGGTAAGCAAAACTGTTGTCATATGCAAGATTTGAGACAATAATTGGTAGTTAAATAGCAGAAGTGGTTATTCTACCCTGCTTAATCCCAAAAGAGAACAGGAGGGCAGGATAATTACATACTAGCTTTTTGGTGGTTGGCTCCGGGTAGGATTGTTCCCTTCTGCTGTTAAAGTGGTTGGTCATTTCTCAGCTGTGGCCTGTTCTGTTGTTGACTGCTTTGGTTAGAAAGTTCTAGACGTTAGGAGATTCTTCCTAATGTCAAGAAAAGTCCAGAATGAACTTTCTTGTCTTCTGCTCAACCTACAGCTACCCTAAGTGACATAAATTAGGACTGAGTCTCCTTTCATGTAACAAGTTTGCACTGCCTCTGAACTATTCTTCCACTAATTAAAAAACGCCCCAGTTGTTTTCCCATTGTTTAAAAAACTTGATTTCCAGAATTTTACCCAGCTATCCTGTGCCTTCTGCACAATGTAGTTTTTCAAGATACCTATATTAGCATGTGCCTGAAACCGAACACAACATCCCAACGGTGACATCTTCTCCAGCCCACGGGGATGTGGTTGGTTTCCATCACGCGGAGTGTTTCTTTAAATGCAGATGAAGTTTTCTTGGTCTATTTCAAACTATCTGCCTCCCACTATTAAAACATGGACACTGTACTAAGATTATAATCAACTAAACCCTCATCTTTAGGACCTAATAGTTGGCTGAGTCTTTATCCTTATCCAATTGGTTTCATAAAACTTAAATATGAGATTTTACATATATTCCTACTAAACACATCTTGTGTCTTTAGGACAGTGTTCCAGCCCAGAGAACTAATGATGCTGTTGATGCTTTTGCTTCCTGAGGAACAGAGACTAGAACAGGACAGGGAAACCGCATAGAGAGCACATCTAAGGTCGCGTGACCCCTGGCCTTCTCAGGATTACTTGTAGGCAAAGACCTTTAAACTACCATTGATGTTGTACTGTCCACTTGCATTATTACACATCCATAATATTATATATATATTATTATTTTTTGTTTGGGCAAGATATAAATTCTTAAAACACACAGGTACATAAAATGTAAAAACATTGGTGTTCAAAAGTCTCAATCAATATAAAATACACAGAAAAATGGGAAAACCCACCTCTTACCACAGGAACCATGTGCCTCTTATTTACAGATGCACTGGGGGTTACACCTATATACATATATTTAATACAAATGAGACTAGACTATAATTACTATTTGGCAACATTTTTGCCAACTTAACAATTATCTGGGTGAACTGAATAGAGAGAATGGTCTCCCTCCTGCTTTTAAACTATTTCATAGTCTGAGTGACATAATTTATTTAACCATAAATAGTGATTACATGATTATCTGTGTTGTTCTCAACTCTCTTATTACAGATTCCATTGTGGTGACTTCACTTCTCTGTGTACCTGCACCCATTTGTGAGTGTTCAAATAGAAATGCATGATCGAGGGGACAGGTGTATATGATGATGTCACCTCGTTGTCATCCAAAAAGGTGTACCTGTTTGTGTCCTCGAAAATCTTGGTTTTTGTACCAGTAGCATGTGCCAAAATCCTTTTCCTTCTGCAGAGGACTGTTGTTTTAATTTAGCTTTGCAAATATGGGGCAAAAAAATGTTCCTTGTCTGTCGCACCTATTCCTGGTTTTAAGAATTCTGTGCCTACTTTTGGATCATTTGACAAATGAGGGAATTCCCCAGATTAACACTGGTGAAAGGCAAGGGGTGGAATTCTGGATCCCCACAACCCTATGGAAGACATCAGAGAAGCCAGGGACGGGGAGCAACCTTAGCGCACATCCACATCCCCTCTGCGATGATGACGATTCTTCACAGACCCCTGGGCACAGGTCCAAATGCTTTCTGGGCCTGTCTAATCCTCCAGAGGAGATTAAAAGAAGGCAGCCAGGGTGCCCACTCATCAGGAGTTTGGCTCCTGGGGCCAGGCACTCTTGGTGTGAGGCTCAATTCTCCTATTTATAAGCAGTAAACTTGGTCTTATTATTTAACCTTCTGAGCCTGAGTGTTCTCACTTGTAAGAACAGGTGATCTCCTAACTGTTGTGTTCATGGAGTTTAAACGAGATGATGATTATGAGAATATCAGTTTGCATAGTTGATGGAAAAATGAGTTCTAAATAAAAGTAACCACTATGCATTGTTGTTGCTGTTGCTTCTGTTCCTACTGAGTTCTTTTTTTCTGCTGTATCTCTTCCACTTTTTCTATTTTTATTATTATTTTTTAAGTTCTTATTCTCGTCCAGTAAAGTCAGAGTCAAGGCGAGGACTTGGACTTCCCTCACAGGAATGAAGGCATGGCCTGCTTGGTTCAGTGTGACAGCTCCCAGGGCAGTGTGCCCTGATCCACCTGCAAGTTCCTGACAGCCCAAGGTGACACGGTCGCATCCTGCTTGTGTTTCTTAGGCAGTGCACTGAGTGGTGCCTTCTCCCTCCAGAGCCAGAGTGCTGGGTCTGAATCGGGCTCTCAGGTACAGCTGAGCGGCTTCCATTGCTGGAAGTCATTTCTCTGGATCCAGGTCACACTTCAGGAACACAGCAATGACACCAGCACCTGTTTCATGGAGCTAGAGTGAGGACTGTGTGAGCTGACACACGTAAAGCTGTCAGAACCTGGCTGGCACGAGGTCATTAGCCATTGCTCTTCTTCCATGGGAGGCCGTTGCTGCTGCCTCGCACAATCATCTGCCCCTGCAGAACAGCTCAGCACCAAGAGCCAATTCCTGATTTCCTCTGCACCCCAGACGGCAGTTTCTCCCTACCTCATTTCCCTCACCCAGCTGTGCCACATCAGGACCTTTGGTGCAACAGTAACTCTTCAGGCAGGAGGATGGACTAGAAGATCCTGGAGAAGCCGCGTTAGGCCCCTTCTTCTAACCTAGGCACTGGGCCCATTCCTGTGCTGTTTCTACGGAAGCTCCGCAGCCCTGTGCCAACACTGAGGGGAACAGCACTCCTGCAGCCCTCTGCCAAGCAGAGCAAAGAGAACCTTGCTCTGCAGGCCAAATGGGAAGAAACTCCAGGGAGTGCTGTGGGGACTTCCTGGGATGTGCACAAGTAAGGCAGTGTCACCCGTTTCCCAGAAAACACCTCCTTCTTTCTGACATTCCAGCTCTGGGTGAAAGTGTTCATGGCCTCGGACACGGGGCACATGGCCCACCCCAGCTATACTGAGCCTGTGCCAGAAGCCGGGGCAGGAGAGTTACTCAGCTCTCCCTTCTTAAATGCCAGAAAGGAAATTGTCCAGAATGTTCCCCAGTCCAAAATGGAAAGGAGACCCAATAGTCTGTACTTTGGCACTCAGTGACCTCCAGTTTTCCTTCTCCCTGGGCTGATTCAGTCCCTAGGGTGTCATGCATTTTAAGGGTTTGAACGCAGAAGGGGGAAGGGCTTGTTAGTTTCTGAGCCTTGGGAATATGGCTGGGCAGGCTGTTCCAGGATGGCTGGGGCCTCCGACCAGCAGCCATGCCTCAAGCACCTGGCTGGCCTACATTGTTTCAGACCCTTCCAGCACGGTAAGGATGTGTCAAGCAGTCACATCTCGGTGGAATCCCTGTGGTTGTGGGCTAAAATGGAGACCCCTTTCAGAACAAGGGCCCATTTCTATTCTCTTTTACTGCGGAGCTCTGAGCACATACCTGAGGTTCCCTGTGGCAGATCAAAGAATTGGAAAGCAAATTATACATATCACGTAACGAGAAAAAACACCGCTAACAACTTGGGGTTCCACAGGCACAACACCATGCCTGGCTAAATGGGAGGACCATCCTCTCCTCTGATGGTATTATCATAGACCAGGACCTGTGCTTAGGTTCCCCAACACCACAAAGCCATGTGGAGACAAAGAAAGCAAAGCATCTAATGTCCCCCAAGTGCCAGGCCCTGTATTTTACCTATTCTGTTTTATTTATTTCTCCTAATCATCCTTAAAAATATTGATATTTTTAGTCTACTTTATGTATGTGGGTATTAGAGCTCAGAGACAGTGAACTATTTGCCAGAAGTCACACAGGTTGCAAAGTTGGAAGCCATCAGAACATTCTGTTCTATTATAACAAAATACCTGAAGTTGGATAATTTATAAAGTAAAGAGGTTTATTTGGCTCAGAAATCTGGTGGCTGGAGCATCCAAATGGCATGGTGCTGACCTCCTGGAAAAGATCCCTTGGCTTTGTCACAACATGGCTGGGAAGCAGGGAACTGACTGTGCAGAAGGGCGGAACAGAGGGGACTCAATTTGTAACAACCTGCTCTTGTGAAAACTAATCCAATCACAGGAGACCTGGCACACTTCTTTGAGACAACATGAGTTCATTAATTAGGGTGTAGCACCCATGATCTAATTACCTTCCCTTAGTCCCCACCTCTTAAAGTTTCTACCATCTTGACAGCACCACACTGGGACCATGCTTCCAGAACATGAAACTTTGGGGAGACAAACCACAGCCCAATCACAATCAGGTCAATATTCAAGCTCGGATCTGCAGGCTCCCACGATCCATCCGTACCACAGCAGTGGGTATCCCTTGACTCAGCGCCCACCTTCTGAATCTCACTCAAGTCTCTCTTTTCTAACTCCACACTGGGAACTATTGTGCCTGCTAAAGACCTGGGCCACCCGAGTGCCCTCCCCAGTAAGCCCAGTAAGCAAAGCTCTCTTTGTTCCAGTGCTGGAAGTGGCTAAGGTCTCTCCCTCCTCTACCAGCGTGGAGTTTCCTTAGTATGTGCCCAGCACAATCTGATCTCCAACATTTACAACCAAACCTTGGGAAGCTTAGAAAACCCTCCTTGTCAGCCGTGGCTGCAACACGCAGAGGGTTGGTATGAAGCCTCATGACTAGATCTGCTACACCCAAACCCATTATATTGAAATTACCATAAAATTCACACTATTCCAGTCCCCAGAAGTGACAGTTTTATTTAGAAGTGAGCAAATCAATGATTTCATAGGCACCAGTGCCAAGATCTTAGCTCAGTATTTCTCAAACATTTTGTTCTCAGGACCTCTTTATGCTCTTAAAAAAAATCACTAAAAGCTCAAAGAGCTATTACTTACTGAAGTTATAGCTGTCAATATTTATAATTTTAGAAATTAAGGCTGAAATTTTTAAAATATTTACTCCTAAAGTTCATTAAAGGTAATAAACCTAATACATATTAATATAAATAACATATTTTAGGGAAAATATATTTTTAAAAAACAAAAGTCTTCAGCCAGAGGGACACTCTTTTATGTTTTTACAACTCTCTTTTAATTTCTGCTTTACCAGAAGTCCCCTGATCACAGTTTCAGCATTCCATCTGTTGTGATGTCAAATACCATGTAGTCCCTGGAAGATCTCTGGTAGACCTGGGAGATGCTGAGAGTGAGAAAGGCAATAAATATCTATGACCATAATTTTAACCTTATGGCTCCCCTGAAAGTGTCTCAGAGACCACCCCACAAGGGTTTCCTTGACCATACTTTGAGAACTTCTGTCTAAACTTAAGAGTGTGATTTTTTTTCCCTTGGCATAAGAAGTTGGCAGGATAGGAGGTGATTTCAGAGGGAGTGATGGCCCAACTATTATTTTTTTAAAACAATTATATTTAGTTTTTCACATGGATTTTGTTGCTCTAAGACTTCGCTGTGTACTTGGTGCTGGGGTTCGAACTTGTGTACTTGCGCATTCTGGGCAAGCACCTTAACCGCCGAGCCACCGCTCCAGTCCCCACCTATTAATTTTAAGAGAGACGTACCCAAGATGAGTGTGGACACATTCAGACAGCAGTGCAACCCTATTGGGTTAGTGTAGAGGCACCAGAAAGATGCCACCTTTTCATGGCAGCCACCTGCATGAGATGCACCTTGAACATAAAAAAAAGACCAGAAAGAAGAAGTAGAAGTGGTACTCAAATCCCAGCTTCCCAGAGCCCTGAGGTACCTAAACAGGAGACTGGGAGAACCCAGAGCAGAAGAATAGGTGAATGGGGCCCCACTCAGGTGTGGGGGCAAGGAGACATTGGAGCCACAGCCCAATAAACCAAGGGTCACAACAGCAGTACATTACTAATAATGGGAGAATATCACGTATTGAGCACTTTGAGCCAGGCACCCTGCCAAGCACTTTATGTAAATCTTTTCACTAATCCCTCACAATCAACTCTTGGAGATAACTATTATCCTAATCCCTTTTTATAGGCCAATAAAGGACAGCAGGAAGAGCTGGAGTTCTCCATCAAAGTCACATGGCTCCTTGTGGTGGTAGAGCTAGAATCCGACCTCAGGTCTACTGAGATCCAAAAACTACTGCTTCCCAGCCACACCAACTGGGCAGACAGCTGCCGGAGAAAATCTCACCGTTCCAGGGCAGGAGGCACAACTTCTATTTCAAGAGAGAGGTCATGGTCCCTACTCAGGGACTCTATTGCTTCTGATTGGAAGAAACATGCGGACAGGGTGGACGCTCCGTTTGCGTTCCAGCCAGCCTTCTGGAGAGGTCAGAGCTGAACTGTACTGGGAAGCAGAAGCAACAGCCCTCAGTGCATGGCCCCCAAGTCTCTAGGTCCCCTATTGCACTCCTCCTCACTGTCAATCAGGACCAAGCTGTGAGGACAACACTCACCAGCAGGGAAGTTTGGGATTTGGCACCCCTACCTCCTGCATGTGAAAACCACACCCTTCAAGGCTCTGACTGGGGGAGCCCTGCTCCCCAGCAGACCATCTGGCACGCACAGGCCATCTCCGCATCCTGCCCCTTCTGACCTCAGCTTCCCAGAGGTGTGAACTTCTCAGAGACAAGCTCCCGCTCCTCATTCCCTGAAGAAATAAACAGGGTGATTGTGTGAGAATTCCTTTCGAGGCATCCTCCCTGCCGGAACCAGAGGCTGCAGGAGTTGAGCTCTGCACGAGCTTTTGGTTTGCGTGCAGACAAGCACAAAGACCCAACCGGATATACCTGTTATTTCCCAATGACCTGAGAGCCCAGAGTTTATGTTAAGCCTTGGGTTATGGCAGAGCCTGCACGCAAGGCTGCTTGGCAGGCAAGCGGCGGCTCCAACTCCCTCCCACCAGCACTGAGAGGAGATGGTGCAGAGGACAGAGGAGCAGCTCTGAAGCGACAGCATATCATTTAATTCCCCCTAAGCTTTCCAAGTATGCAGACTGTTCCTTTTCTGTCAGCATGTAACCAAAGTCATTTGCTCTACTCAGGCAAGAAATGTCTAATTTGAACCACATTGCAGCTAAGCCCTGCACTGACAGCGAGAACTCCCTGCAGCTCAGCCAGTGTGCAGTTAGGCAGGCGGCAGCTGAGGTGCCATAGACCCTGCGGGACCCTGTATTTCTTAGCCGGGTCATGACTGGGAGGCACATGGGTTGGGAACGTTAGTCACCATACTCACTCTTCTGTCTCATGCTTCATCGATCCCTCCTGACGGTTTTAGTTTGAGCAAGAATGTTTACTAGACTGTGTCAGCTCTGTGTCTCTGACCTCCAGTTTCAGTCCCATCAGAGCCACTGGTAGGTAGCTGGGGGACTTCATGCATACCTCTTAAACTTCACTCAATATCTTTTCTCCTCTGAAAAATAAAAGTGCTGAGAGTACACAGTTGGACACATTTTAGTGGCAAGTGATCTGGCTTAAGAAGAAAGAGATCTGTGTTCTAACCCTGCTTCCACCCCAACCAGCTGTGGATTTGGGACAATGAACTTTGCTCCGGGCCTCAGTGTTCTCATCTGTAAAATCGGTAGGCTGTACTGATCAGCTTTTTAGTTAATTCCATCCTTTCCTGTAGAAATTGTCCAAACAAATTGCCTCCCTCTAATCACCAGCCTAAATGGGCTTCTTTAGAGGATGGGGGTCCTGCTGTGAATTTCTATCCTAACCCCATGGAGTCTTCTCACCCCATTGTAATGAAATCCATGGGGTTCCATAAATTCATTCTTCTATCAGTGCTGAATGTGTATGGGGAAAGGGAGGAAGGAGAAGCGAGAGGCTGGGCCGTGTGGATGACCAAATCCCGGAGGGTCTTGTGGAGCAGAGACTTAGTGAATTTGAACCCCAAAATAACAAAATACAGCATGAGGTCAATGCAATAACAGTGCATAGTGCTCCAGGGAGCCCAGAGGAGAAAACACTTCCAGGAGGAAGAGGGGAGGACAAAGCGAAGAGCATTTTCTTTGCAAGAGAGATTTTTGACTGAGGGAACAGTGGTGAAACGCAGGCTGTGCTGAGTCACCATTTGGCAGTCTGGCAGGGCTGGCAGGGAAATCCGAGAATTCAGTGGGGATGAGGCAGACACAGAAACTTCGCTCCACATTTTTTCTTACGGGGTCCTACGATCCTTGTTTCATGTCAGTTGGACAAAGTATATTTTTTCAGAAATAAAAAAATTTATTCTTTCTTTTGAAAAATAATAGATTATATGTTAATTTAAATAATGCATTTTATAAAAAAGCAACTGTTTTCCAAACTAAAAACATTGGTGAATAAAGTAGCATGAGTTTTACATTTTGCCCATCCTAATGTTTATCTGAAGAGAGGAGAGTTAGATTCTTACACATATCTACTTCTGTGTTCAATCTGTTGAAATATTGAGTGGAATTATTTTACCAGCTTCTTCAAATACTTAAAAATATTCTTTGATATCACAACAAAGCTTGACAAGTGATAATTTCTTGAAGAGTACTTGTAGAGAAGAATTTTGCTTTGTTTGGTCCTGGGGATGGAACCCAGGGCCTCACACATGCTAGGCAAGTCCTCTACCACAGAGCTGTACCTCGGGCCCTTTAAAGAAGAATCTCAGAAGATTTTCATGACTACTGAAATCTTCGGAAATATAGGAGGGAATCATTGATAATAATAACAGTCATAATAATGCTAGTATTGTTTTGTCAAACACAAATGACTTAGGGCTGAAGTACAGCCTACCGATTTTACAGATGAGAACACTGAGGCCCAGAGCAAAGTTCATTGTCCCAAATCCACAGCTGGTTGGGGTGGAAGCAGGGTTAGAACACAGATCTCTTTCTTCTTAAGCCAGATCACTTACCACTACCACATCAGCTACGCTGATGTACTGGGATGTAATCCATGACAGTTCAATGTCCTTTTTCTTTGACATCAGCACAACAAATCCAAGCTGTACAAAACATCCTCAGAAAGTGAGAAGAGAAGTTAGAGTTGGGCTGAGATAATTGAATACCTAAGAAGCTGAGCAGATACACTTGCTATCTCCAGTGAGGACCTAGGGACCTCCTTCTGCAAAGGAGGAAAAATGAATGAAACTTCAAGTCCGCTAAGGAGATGCGTGTAGCTCCCTGCCGACCTTTCCTCTGCTAGGAGGCTGGAAGGAGGGCTTAAAGGAAAAGGAAGGGTCCTGGGTGCTTTTGTTTGGTTTTGTTTTTCTTAATAAGGCATCTCAGAAATGTTAAGGAGCATGGCAGAGCTGGCTTTGGAAGATAAGGAGGGGGATGAGAATGGAAGCTGGTAGTAAGAAAAGAAGAGGATTTCTGGCCCTGCAGAGAGTTGCGTGACCCATGTGGGTGGATGGAACTCACGTAGGATGGATGGATCAGGGCACAGCAACGAAAAGTGCAGCAAGAACAAGAATAAGGTAGAGGCAGGAGGTGGGCGGGAAGGGCGCGTAGTTTTCTTTTTTTGATCTGAGAGAGAGAAATCTTGTTCTGAGAAGAGTTTAGGGAAGAGAGGGGGGAAGGAAAGTCACCCTGATGAATGCCTCGAAGCCTGTGACATCCGACTCTGGAATCCCCCACAATTTCTTCAATTGTGACAGCCTGTGTGTAGGTGTGTCCCTTCACCTCCATTAGATAAATGTCTGTTTTATGAAATTAATTAATGAAGTGTCTGTTTTGTGACATCAGCCTGTGTGCTGAACTCTGCAAAATGCCTCTCAGGGCTGGAAGTCTGCCGGGATGTAGGAGATGCCGGAAGAAGTGGCGCCTTGTGGAGTCCCCCAGGGTTTGGGGATCAAAACCTTCCCAGAGAGATCCTAGTGAAACAGGAGAAGAGATCATTTATCTCAGGGTAATGACAGCACAAACCACAGCCTGAATAAAGCCCGGCAGGCTCCGGCGGCTGGAATAATTAGCCTAGGAAATTCATGATTCAAGATATCCCACAGAGTCCGAAGTGGAGCAAAGGAGAAAGCCAGAGCCTGTCGAACAAGATAATTAGTCCTGTGTCACGCAGAAGCTCGCACTTGTGGCCACCTAAGACGATTTGGAGGCGGAATAACGTACGTGTGTAATTTCATCATAGTTTTCTACAGATTTTGTCCAAGTGCTTGTTTTCTGAGAACAATTCCAGACCAGCCCCCGCCCCACCCCATCTTGTTTTTATCCTAAAGGCAGTGGTTATATGGTCAAGATGTTCTGAGAGGACATGCAAAGGACTTCCTAATGTCACCCTGTTCAGCCAGCTACAGTGCAGGGTCCTCTCCACTCTGAACTCTAGGCTAATTCATGGTGGGGGTCTTGGATTTCAGAATATTAGCAGCAAATTAGGGAGGAGATGAAGAATGGTAGAACACATGACCTTATAAGAGCAAAATCAGGTTTTCATTTCCACTCATCCTCTGCATCATGTGATATGTTTCAGAAACTCACTTAAAATTGAGAAAATAAGCCATTCCTAATTGCACTTAAGTAAGGAAATAGCTAATTTATGAATCTAAGAAGATTAAAGAATTTGGCTTTGGTGTGTTTATTTAGAATCTATGCCAATCTTTTTTTTTTTTTCCAGAGGCACAAATCTGGGTTTTCTTTTTCCTTAAAAAAATTTAGTAAAGCCAAATATTAAAAGTAAGAGGGCTTGGGCTCTGTCCCCTTCCCCCACTCTGGGGGAGTCTGCTCTTTTCCCTAAGCTTTACTTTCCATAAAATAAAATCCATCTACTATGCTTTAAAAAGGCGGGGGCTTTACACGCAGTTGCAACACTCAGGAATCTTGACAAGTAACTCAGCTGTGCTCCGAGTGTCGGATTTTTGTACTCTATCTTGTGTGCCTTTGGGACGAATCTTTTTTTTTTAAGAAGTATATCATTGCATTATTGGAGTTTCATATAATTTAATATTAAAAATAAGACTGTTCTCCAACTTGTGGTTTAGATTTCTATGAAATTCAATTTCCACAACTTAGCTCAAGAGATCTTTTTAAAATGAAATTCCAAGCATGTTGCCTGAAACTTGTTTTAATGTGTTCCAGGTAGATTTGCAAGAAAGTGCAGCATCCTTACTTTGGCCCCCAACATCTGGGCCCTACCCACCCTTCTTCACTGGCTGCTCTCTAGCCAGCTGGTGGTCTTCCTGTGCCTCCAACATGAGTGTGCTTTCTTCCTTCAGAATTTCCGGGCTTGCTCTTCTTGAGACAGATTAGGAGAGACAGTGAAATGGCTAGGTAGTCAGGACAGAGGGCCCCCATCCAAGAGCTAGCTGGTAGAGGCAGAGAGTGATTGACAGAGCATGCTCAGGGCCTTCAAATGCAAAAAGACCTTGAGGCTCACCCTAGTCCCAACTAAGAGATGGGGCTGGTCGCAGGTGGGTACTAGGAAGTATTTGCTGCCTTTTATTTTAACCAATGGTGTTCCTGACCAGTTTCAATGCCTGTTTTACATAGATTTTAACCAATGGAGTTGATGCATTTCTCAATACCTGCTTTGCATGAATGTTAATTATGCTCATACCCCAAATATATATAACCCCTGGCCTAACCTCCATTAGACGGTGTCCTGCTTCCAGGTACCCCTCTGCTTTGCGTAGTCTCTGCTCTTTTTCCTAAATAAATCCTACTCCTTTTACTCCTCCTTCTGTGGTTGTCCATGGATTTTATTCTTCAAATTCATGAGACAAGAACCCAGAAGATTGGCGCCAAATTCCCGGGATAATTTCCATCACACCAAGAGCTGCAACACCCAGCTTTTAGCTGGAGAATTGCTAACACTTTCAGCTGCAGACACCTGCAGTCAGCCCACATTCTCAGTTTTGACTGGGAATGGCTGCAAACACTAGAAGCGGGCTGATTTGGCTGCTGGAATCTGTAGCGGCCCAGACTCCATTCACCAGCGGGAGCAGAGAATCCATCCGGGATGCCTCATCTCAAAAACCCCGCATCATTCTCTTCTGCCTGGAAAGTTCTTTCTTGGTCTTTGTGTGGCTGCCTTTGTCAAGTATTTCTAAGTCTCATTCTCTCTCCTTCCTTTGTAGAGCAGTGCCCCATCTCCACCCCATCACTCTCTGTCCTATCATTCTTTTTTGTCTTCCATCTATAAAATCTCATCCATGCGATAGCTTAGACATGGTGTGAGTTCCCTAGACCTCTTGTGTTGGAGTGTTGGTCCCCAGTCCAACTGTATTAAGAGGGGGTGGAATCTTTAAAAGGTAGAGCCAAATAGGAGGTGATAAGGGGTCATTAGGACATTTTCCCTCATAGGGATTAAGATGTGTGAGACCCCTATTCTGTTGAGAGTAGGTTGTGGTAAAAAGGGAAAGACTGGCTCCCTTCCCCTTCTCTGGCTCACTGTCTCACCATGAGATCTCCACATGTGACCCTACCTCTGTGGTACCATCCACCATGAGCAGAAGCTAGTGCCATGCTCTTGGACCTCCAGAGCAGTGTGCTAAATAAATCTTTCTTTACACACTACCCAGCCTTGTGTATTTTGTTATAGCGATGTTAAATGGATTGATACAGTCTGTTTCTGCCACTAGATTCTAAGTTCTTCCAGGACAGAGACCTTGTCTATTTTATTCACCATTCTCTTTCTTCAGTGTCTGGCACATAATAAATGTTCATTAAATATATATTGAGAGTATATGAATGATATGATGTTCATCTTCATCTATTTTTCTTTCTTTGTTGATTTTGATATTGTTTGTGTGAATTACTGAGTAGGAAAGAAGTCTTTGAGTAGTTGAATAAATGTGGTCCAAGTATGGTTTAGAAGAATACCTTTTTTTTTTTTAAGAGAGGAAGACAGTGTGAGAGAGTATGAGAGAGAGAAACAATTTTATGTAGTTTTTCATGCAGCTCTCATTGCTCTGAGACTTCGTTGTGTACATTGTGCTGGGGTTTGAACTCGCATACTCGTGAATGCCAGGCAAGTGCCGTAACCGCTGAGCCACCGCTACAGTGCCTTAGAAGAATATCTTAAAGAATGGGACAAAATTATATAGAGTTGTATGGTAAAAGTACAGTATTCAGCTTCCATTTGAACTTTATCTTCATGAATTTGAAGCAAGACATCTGGTTTTTGGAATTTCCCCAACATTTGAGATGGGAATGTACATTATTAACACTTTTCTTAAGGGGAGTGTCCTTCAACCCAATAATCCCATCCTAGGAATTTACCCTAAAGATAGTTGGGCAAGTTGGAGAAGATGTATATGCAAAGATGTTCCACAAAGTATTTGTAATTGATAGATAATAGTTGGAAAGTACCTAAATATTCAGCAGTAAGTGATTGGATAAATAAATTCAGAGATATCCATGCAATGGGATATTTTTCAGCTATTAAAATTATGTTTATATTTATTGATATGGTTAGATAATCACGATGAATTATGAGTACAAGAAGATGCAGTTTCAAAGCATCACATGGAGTCAACCCATTTGTTTAAGTCATTATTTAGTTATATTTATGTATCCTAGTATCAAGAAAGTCATGGAAGATGTTCTGCATTGGCTGAAATATACCATAGGTATTTGAGAAGAAAATCAAAAGGGAACAAAAAGTCCATCTTTGGCTGGGGATATTGCTCAGAAGAGCTCTTTCCTGGCACATGTGAGGCCTTGGGTTCCATCCCCAGCCATGCAAAGAAATAAAAAGAGAGTAAACATTAAGAAAAGTCCATCTTTGTGGTTCTCTTCCTCTTTCCCTCTCTACGTATTTTCCTCTTTTTTTTTTTTTTTTTTAAGAGAGACAGACAGTGAGAGAGAGAGGAAATCGATTCTTATTGAGTTTTTCACATGGCTTTCATTGCTCCAACACTTAGCTGTGTACATGGGTGCTGGGGTTTGAACCCATGTACTTGCGCATGCTGTAACCACTGAGCCACCGCTCCAGCCCCCCGTATTTTCCTCTTATCTATTGAATCCATTAGCTTTTTGGAGTTATCAGGGTCCCGAGGACTCTGAAAGATCAGCTCTCATGCTTATTGCAGGAGTAGGGCTGGCGATGCTAAGGCCTCGGCCAGCAGTCCTGGAATTAAGAGTGAGGTCTGTCTCCCTGGTGCTTAAGGCAGCGTCTTAGTGCGCGCATTGAAGGTCTTCCTCCCACTTTTCTGTCAGGGATGGCAGTGTGCTTTTGCTAGGTTTGCTTTCCTCCCTGATGAGCCTGAAATGAATTTTTGTGGAGTTCCTGCTGTACTCTGGGAGTGTGCAGGGTGCTTTACATTAAAAAAGTCAAATAAAAAAAATTTTAATCTTTATAACTCTGCAAAGTAAAAATCACCATCCTTATTTATAGGGAAGGCAAAACTGAAGCCCCGTGGAATTGAAGCACTTGCATAAGATACACATCGAGAACCTCACACAGTGAGACTCCAAAGCCAAGTTTACAGCGCAGGTGCTTGCCAGCGTGGGACTCGGTTGCCACCAGCGCCAGTGCTGCTACAGCAGGGAGGTGAGAGGCTCTCCCTGGGGCGGGGCCTGGGGGCACCCCACAGACCTGCAGCCAGCTCCTGGGCTCTGTGCTGTCTTTCTCCTCAGGTTGTGAGGAGCTAAAGAGAATCAGAAAACGCTCTACGAACCCTGAAGGACGATCACTGTGCTCTGATTGTTACCCCATCCTGGCCTTTCCTCCCCTTGGCTTGACTACTGTCACGCTCTCTTTCTCCCTAACTTTACTCCTGGGGGGACAAAAAGAAGAACCATCCAGGTAGAATTCTACACAGGGCCTGAGCTCTTCTGACCCCTCAGGAGCAGGGGACCTCCCCTCAGGAGGCAACAGTCCTTTCCTGAGGCCAGCCTCCAAGCTGCTGGACACCCCGATCAGGAACACGAGGATCCTGAGACATGGATGGAGAGGAGGGTGCTTGGATTATTCTGGAGTGCAAACAGGGGGAAAGGGAAAGGCCAGGAGAAAATCTGAGGCAGGGGTTAGAGAGGACTTGCATCCCTTTCTCAAAGGGAATTGTAATGCAGAAAGAGCTGAGATCAGTTCTTGAACTTTCCGAAGGAGATATATTTTCACTGGGAATCTAGTAAACACTTCTTTAAAGAAAAAGTGTGGTCACACCTGTTGAATAACTGAGTAAATTACCTCCCTGTCCCAGATGGTTTTAAATGGTAGAAGGAGAAAGTTAAGCGCGCGCACGCACACACACACACACACACACACACACACACCGGCCCCCAGGCCTCTCTGCATGCAAAGTGGCTCTTCCTCTGCTTCTGGGGAGGAGTGAGGGCTGCTCTTGAGATCCTGGGGGGCTCCTGCAGTCCACTGTCAGGCGCCCCAGGAGAGGTTTGTTTCCCTGGCACCGAGGCTTAACCTGCTTCTGCCTCTTTACTGATTCACTCAGTCACTCAGATAAAACAACAGAACAGGGGATTCTAAGCAAGCAATAGACCACAAGGAAGCCAAGAGAGATGAAAAACAATCCAGCCTCAGGAGAGAAGAACATGGCCTCTCTTCCCAGAAATATTCAGGAGACAGAGAACACAGCAGCCCATTCTGCACAGCCCCAGCCCCTAGCAAACTACTGGAGTCATGAGGTTTAGGGGGTTACAGGGCCCAACTTTTACTTACACCTAGAGCCAAGGTTATGAGGAAATGTGTTCATCCGGATCGTAGTGTATTGGAAGTGTCCAGATGGATACACAGGAGCATCTGTGCTTAACTAAACAGTATATTAAGATTCCAGCATTGAAAACACGATAAAGAACTCTCATTCTTCCAAGTGGGAGCTTCAGAGTGCCACATGCAAGATCTTAAATGCTTCCCTTGGTGGTGATGGGATTATTTTCTTCTGAGTGTTTTTCTAGATTTTTTTTCTACAGTGATATGTTTTTACTGTAACCTGAGAAATAAGACATGAGAACATTTTGGTTAGATGAGTGGTTCCGTGGCTGAGATCACTTCTCCATAAATGTACATCTACCCATGGAATGAACACATGGGGGTGAGGAGTGTCCTTCACACACATGAACACACGTGCCAAAGCTCCTCTCATCCCTGCCAGGACCTTCTGTCTCTGGTGAGCTCTCCAATCCTTGTAAACTCAGACCACATTTCTGGAGAGATGATCTCCCCATATTGCACTGCCAGCCTTTTCCCAAGGGTTTCTGGGAGCTGATCTTTCCAAGCTCAGATTGGATAGGACCACCAGGGACCCTAGTTTGGTCTTCACTGTCACTTTTTGAGAATAGAGGGGAGGGACTAGGGAGTGGGTAAGAACCAACACAGTTTGCTGACCTGAGACTTTTCTCATACGCCCTTTAACAGAAGGGATCACTGGTGGTGCCCACATCCTGTAGGATAGATAGAGGACACTTCCAGAGAGCCAAACCCCCAAACTGTCCAACTCTAGGGATAAGAGAAAGGAGACACCCTGCCAGACATGCACCCGCAGGCTGTTGGCACCAACTGAGGGGAAACGGGACTCCCTTCCTGAGACCGCAGCCTTATGCTTCCCTCTTCGCTCTTAGAGGTTCCAATTTTTTTGGACATTAACTGCATCCTCTTCTCAAAGGACCCAGCCATCCTTTTCTCTAAGTTTTTAAAAAGGCAGTTTAAACAGTGTAGTGTATTAAGCTTTAGCATAAAGTTCTCCTTTTCCTTTAGGGTCTGCTAGAACTTCTCCCCTTCTGTAGTTATTCTCTTTGTAAAAGCCTGTGGCTTCGTCACCACCAGGGCGTTGTCTTTGGGAGTGTAGCTCTAACCATCACCACATACTTGCAAGTAATTAATAAACTGTGTTGGTTAAATGAACAACATTCAGCTGTGCTATTCATAACAGACATTTAAAGCAAAATACAGCTGGTGACGATTTAGTGACATCTTAGTGTTTTACAGCATTGACTGACTTGGAGGAGTTACTAAATGCTGCCAGATGTCACCAAGCAAAAAAAAAGTAAGTGGGTCTTAGATGACCCTGGAGGATGCATGCATACAGATACACACAGTGAAAGGTCCTTGCTCTTTTCAGATGTCACCTCCCAAGACCCTCTGACTTCTACTGATTGTGACTCTCCTTAGGTCTTCACTTCTCTGGAATAAGCATAGTTTCTTAACCAAGACTCAGGGCTCATTGGCTGGTCACAGGTCAGACATTAAGAATGCCCCTGGAAGAGTTGGGGAAATTTGTTCCCTCAGGGTGAGGCGTCAGCCACGTGCCCCACGTGTGTTCAACCACACTGAATGAATAACTTCCTCTAGGTTACAGGTGGAGATTCAGCCTTGCTCCACGAGGCTGATGGCTCCCCTGCTGGAAAACCTCCAGCACAGCGCACCTCCTCTGATTTCCCATTCCGGGCTCTTCCCCAAATTGGTTTGAGGTTCTTGCTCTGAGTTTCTTGGGTTAGAGAAGAGACATCTTTTTCCTAGTTTTCTCCGGCCCTACTCTTGAGCTCAGTTCACAGCTCTTTTCCTGGTTTCTCTGCTCACACAGGCCTTTCTTCAGATCAGGCCAAATCCTCCTCTTCCACCCCTCAAGTTGGCTCTTCCCTCCCTCACAGACCAGCTCCTCCACACAAACCTTGTCCTCAACTTCAGTTGTTCCAGTCTGATGGTGGCTTTGTGACCGTCTTTCAAGTTTCTCCACATCATGGCCTCTCCATCATGAACAAAGATCCAGAAACATCTTCATGCGTATCATATATATACTACGTAGAGAAAAACTCCTGTCTAATAGCAGAAAAGTGGTAGAGAGGACACAGCTAAGCCTTTTCTCCTCAAAAGCCGACCTTTCAAAAGGCAGGGATAGGTGGGCAAAGTCCCCAGCCCAGGGCCACCGCTTCCTGCGAAGTCTGCCGTTTTTTATATTTGCAGTTCAGAGCCCCTGCAGAGGGGCAGGGGTTGTAACTCAGTGGTAGAGCCCTTGCCTAGCATGTTCTGGGGAATAAAAGAAAAAAAAAAAAAGAATAAAGCAAAGCCCCTGCAGAATGATGGAGTTAATCACTTACTCTTTTGAAGACAAAAAGAGAATTCTTTTTTGGCAAGATCAGAGTTAACAAATTACTGACCCCGTTTTCCTTCCCTATGCTTGTGAAACCCCCGTCCTCCTTAAGAAAAGGGCTGCAACTCTGAACCCAGAGTTGCTCAAAGAAATGCTTTCACGCCTTCCCCGTTCTGAACCTACTGCCGTCCTCATAGATCAGCACCCCTTCTTCCCTTTTTACATGTTTCTCCTTCCTTCTCTTTGGAAAGAATGCGATATTGGCGGGGCATGTTTTCCAGGCATCTGAGGTTCTAATTATAGTGCCATTACTATCTATCTTGTGACTTGGGGAGCTCTGCTTGCCCTCTTTGAGACCCAATTTCTTCATTTATAAGATAAAGAGCTTGAGAGATGACCTGTGCTTTCTTTCCACTTTAATGATTCGTGATTCCACAATCTCAGATTTTATACCATAGTGTGTGACTGGGCCTCTCTTACAATGTTTGCAGCCTAAGTCTTACATGTCCTTGTGGAGTAAACAGATTTACCTTTAGGAATCTCCAACTTGGGGCTGGAGTGGTGGCTCAGCAGTTACGGCACTTGCCCAGCATGCACAAGTACCCAGGTTCAAACCCCAGCACCACATACACAACGAAGTAAAGCCACATGAAAATCTCAAGTTGATTCTCTCTCTCACTGTCCATCTTTCTTAGAAGAAGAAGAAGAAGAAGAAGAAGAAGAAGAAGAAGAAGAAGAAGAAGAAGGAGGAGGAGGAGGAGGAGGAGGAGGAGGAGGAAAAAGAATCTGTGAAGAAGACTTTTTTTTTTTAAGAGAAAAGGACAATGAGAGAGAGAAAGAGAGAGAACCAATCTTTATTGAGTTTTACACATGGCTTTCATTGCTCCAACACTTACCTGTGTACATGGGTCCTGGGGTTTGAACCCGTGTACTCATTCATTGCCAGGCAAGCGCATTAATCACCAAGCCACCACTCCAGCACCTTCTCTACCCTCTTAATCTGTGTTTAATATTTCTCCAGAAATTTCTTGCAAGAGAAATCCTCCTCCAATTGTAGTTAAATCCTCCCCCAAATTATAATTTGTTGTCTCATAAAGTTTTCAAGTGGAAATGCTTCCTCAGAAGTACACAAGCATTGTGCAAAACCACTCCATTATGAAAGCCAAAGCCATTGTGACTAGTGATGACAAATTCATTGTGTAATTTAGTTCTTCATATCAGTTTGCCACTCTGCGTTCCTTCTACTTCACCAAATGCTTTGTCTGAAATGGTAATGTAGCCTTTTGAAGGGCTGTGAATGAAAGATCCACCAAACCCTTTCCACTTTTGCATAAGCATGTGACTTTTGCTAACTTCCTGGCTCTGTTCCTTTGGAAACCTGATAAAGGAAAATATCCATGGACCCCGATCACTTGATCCTATCTGGTTTGGGACAACCATAGCTACCAGGTAAGAAGTCCTATCTTTGGATTTCCTAAATGCAGTGACCCTTGTAACTGCCATGTCCCTGTGAGAACTATAAAAGCTATGCCCATGGAATTCTTCCAAAAGATAAGCCATGGAGTATGGGGCTGCCAATGTTGGGTGGTGTACTAGTCAACTTCCTGTTGCTGTGGCAAAATATCTAAAATAATCAACTTATAAGGAGGAAAGGTGTATTTTGAGACAGGGGTTTCTGACCATTGGTTGGCTGGCTCCATTTTGGGGGGCCTTTTAGGGACATTCCAAATTTAAACTATACCTTCTGATGTGAGACTCATTTCTTAACAACTGAATATCGCCTGGGGGCCAAGAGAGAAGCCTCCACCCACTGTTTGGATGGCTCTGTGGGCTTTGGCAAGGACCCAGAGAAGAGGAAGGCCAATGTGCCCAGCTGGCATGCATTGCTTCATGGCTGAGGCACGCTTCTGAGTCAACTGGAGCCCAGGGTGGGCCTTGGCGGCCTTGAGGATTTGCTTGTTTAATAGAGCTGAAAGAGAAGACCTCCTGGCAGGCCTTTTGTTTGTTTGTTTGTTTTTTGTTTTTTAAGAGAGAAACAACTTTATTTAGTTTTTCACATGGCCTTAGTTGCTCCAACACGTAGTTGTGTATGTGGTGCTGTGGTTTGAACCTGGGTCCTCGTGCTTGCCAGGCAAGCGCCAAAACCGCCGAGCCACAGCTCCAGCCCTCCTGGCAGGCCTTGTGAGTGGCCTTGTGAGTGGAGGTTTTGACTTTAAGTGGTTTTATTTTATTTTATTTTTTTAAGAGAGAAGGGCAGTGAGAGAGAGGGAGAGAGAGAGAATCAGTTTTTATTGAGTTTTTCACATGGCTTTCGTTGCTCTGACACTTAGCTGTGTATGTGGGTGCTGGGGTTTGAACTCGTGTACTCACGCATGCCGGGCAAGCGCCTTAACCGCTGAGCCACCGCTCCAGCCCTCCTGGCAGGCCTTGTGAGTGGAGGTTTTGACTTTAAGTGGTTTTAAAAGGAACATTAGTCTATTAATTTGTGAGCATGAGATAATAGTTCAGTCATTTTTTAACTAGCTGTCAGTTTTTATCTGTGAATTAAATAATTATTTTGAGATAAAAATTGATAGGTACATTTTTGGAGAGTCAGTTTTTATTTATTTTTTATCTGGTTTTTGTTTTTCCAACACTTAGTTGTGTATGTGGTGCTGGGGATCAAACTGGATCCGGGTGCATGTCAGGCAAGCATTCTACCATTGAGCCACCTCTCCAACCCCTGACAGCTGCATCTTGAGGATATTTTATTAAGTAAAATAAACCAGTAACAAAAAGACAAATACTTTTTCTCCACTTATAGGAAGTACCTAGAGTAGTAAAATTCATAGAGACAGAAAGTAGAAAAAAGGTGGTTCCCAGGGACTGAGGGAGGAGGGAAATGGGGAGTTATGCTTAATGGATACAGAGTTTCAGTTTTGCAAGATATAAAGAGAGTTTTAGAGATTGGCTGTGTTCAATGAAAATTCTAGAGACCAAGAGATCTCTGAAAATACAGGATTTACTCAGCCATAAACAAATGTAGCCAGAAAGAAAGGATGGATCCCAGGGCAAGTTCCTCAGGCCACCAGCAGCATAGCTAAGGCAGTAGTTAGAGAAACATCTCCCAGATTTTAAAAACAAAGTATTTTGTAAGGAAAATCTGGAAAACATAAATTGCTTTCATTGAACTTACATTGCCTCTAGATAAGAGGCGCAGGAGGATGTGGATCAGGAAAAGTTTGGGGATGGATGATCGTCTATGAGAAACACTGGCTGCCTCTTGCGTGGTTGGGCTGTAAGTAGAATGTGATGGCACATTGATGTCATTCTCCTGGTGGTTTGGGTCAAAGAATTCAATATGTGCTCATGAATATGGAGCAGTTTTTGTCTTTTGGTTTTGTGTATGTGTTTGGTTTTGGCTTGGCCCACACTTGTTGGGTGAATAGTTTTTCTCTCTTGTCCTCCATCCTCTGGTCTGTAACTAAATTTAGGACATCTTTGAATTTTTCTCTTTATCAGTTGCACAATAATGAGATGGAGTTATAGTACTGAACTGTATAGTTGGCTTTCAAAAAATTATTTGCTTTACACTTTGAAGTGTCTAAGATGGCAAATTTTGTTATGTGAATTTTATTGTAATTAAAATTTTTTGCAAAAATTGGCAAGTTCCACTAAATAACATGTTTTCAATACTAAACTAATGCTAGCAAAGTTTTGCTTTAAGTGATATAGGAAGATTTTTTATTACTTTCCCAATTCTGTCTTCCAGCTATAGTTTAAAATTATCTATTTCACTTCTTACCACTTGAGCAACTGAGTTTTAACCATCAGTCACCAGGGACTCCCATGCAAGTTTGGTTACTGTGCCCCTTGTTGACAGTAGAACGACTTCTAGGGGCCAACTGTGGAAGTACAGGTTACACAGAGGAGAAAAGAGTAATGTCAGATTCCCCAGGTCTCCCACTTCCAGAATAGAGAGGGTATCTGGAGGGGAGGCAGGAATTCCAAGCACCATTCCCTTTCAGCCTCTTTCCTCTCAATATAGCTTCCAAAATCTTAATCCTATGAACAAAAGATCTCCCAATAATTACAGTACTTGAGGTTAAAATAAATAGTCTTGTTATGGGGTAGAATACTAGTTATCTTGCTGATAAACAAAAAAACATTCAATGCTTACTCTTTTGTTATTCTCCTAAAATAACACCTTCTATGTAATAAGGCTAATTTTTTTCAAACAGTCTTGTACTCACTCAGAAATGTAATGGAGTAGTTTGGGAGAATGAGTGAATGTTTTTGCCTTTGATAAATTTACTATAGGACTGTATTACAGAATCTCACTCAGGGTCACAGAACATGGAAATTTAAAGAATTTTAAGAGACTGACTGGTTCAGAGACCATCTAGAGAACAGTGATTCTTAACCATTACAGATTCACAGACCCCTTTGACACTGATAAAAATTAGAGACTTTTGTCCCATAAAATATTATTTTACAGAAAACTTCGAATATAATTTTAAAAGGTTCATGGATGCCTTACCCTCCACCCTGAAGTTCATTATAGATGAAGAATTTCTGCTCTAGTTCCACCCCTTAATTTGGAAGTGAGGTTTCTGAGAAACACCATATGTGAAGAAGCAGCTAGGCGGAGTAGACTAAGAGTCAGGATGAATGTGGGAAGGTGATGGGATCCCACATAGCATGCAATGCTGTTCCAGAGCCAGTGCTGGTCAAATGATCTCCAGAGAGGAGCATGCTGGCTAAGAAAGCAAAGAATTTCCCACTAGAGGTCCTGGTCTTCTGGGAACCCCCTCCAATTCATCAGCCATGGAAAATGAGAATTGTCTACCGGGTGCATTCCTTCCTTCCTGGTTCAGGGCAGGACCCTTTCTGGAATGAGGGTCTTGGGATCTACTATCAGACAAAGTCAGAGTATTTCTTTATGGCAAATTCTTTCCCAGAAAGACAGGGGAAGGTTAGAGTAATTTTCTAGGTTTTATAACTGGATTTGAGGAAGAGAGATTCAAATTTTTATGGTCTGCGTTGGGGAGAAAGAGAAGTAGATAAAAGGAAAGAGAAAAAGTCAGAAAGAGACTTTACTTCTGAAGCCCTTCCAATATCCCTCAGTTCAAAAGTCCTTGGCATACCAAAGTGTCCTACTTTGTGGTATTGTTTTCTGACTGCCTGTCCTGGAGAGGGAAAAGTACAGAGATGGTCAACAACACAGAAGGAACAAGGACAATGACCATGGACAAATGGAGATGGATTCTGGGAGAGTTTGGCTGCTGGCTGCAGCATGGACTATGACGTGTGGCTACAAAGAAATTACAGTCAAAGTATCAGGAGGGCAGCAAGAGGTGTAGACCAAGAAAAGAGACACTATAAAAAGAAGTTTGGATTATTTGTGATACATTTTCCCAGGGATTTCCAGAAAGAATAAATAGGGAAGACTAAAAGAAGCCTGAATTTCCAGCATGGTGGACAGGAGTATTCTTGCCACAGTTAGGGACCTTTGATTTACAAGGTGAACAAAGAGTTCAAAGACTCTATTATGATGTTTGGGCTTAATCTCCCACTGAAACATGGCAGGAGTCAAAGTAGGGAGCCGTGTAAGTATCATACAGCTGCTGCCCAGGGAGCTACCAGCTGATGTGGACTCTTAATAAGTCACCATGTCTTTCAGAATCTCAGTTTCCTCATTTGCAAAATGGGATCAGGATTGTTGAGTTGGTGCATTCCTTCCAACCTGAAGAATCTTCTGATTCTATGACCAAATTGGCAGACCTGGGTTGGACTCCTTTACTTCAGTAGATTTAAATGAATCATGTCTGGATTGTTGGTGTAAGCACTGTTCTTTCCCCTTAAAATGTTCCTTTGAGACATCTCTCTATTTTTTTTAATTGGGGAAGTAGAAGATACAAAATGTTAAAACAGGAAGGCTATAAAAGACTTAAAAACACATTTCTTATAATTAAGAAAGAAATGAGAAAGGTGATGATCAGAACTAGTCATAAGTTAGAGTTAACTGATTCTGAGAGAATGTGCCATCAGAGTGGGGTCTCAAAGATGAATGTACAGAGTCAAGACAAACTTCAAGGCTGGCTACCCAGTGGTCCCCATCCCAGTCCCCCATAATTCTTGGTTCTGCCGTTTCTGTGTTTGCTTTAATCTCAGGCTTAGGGTAGCATGGCTATTGAAGTGATATAGCCACACTTGATGTTTGTAAATGACAATGTCCAGGAAGGAGACTCTCTTATGGCTCTTTCTTAAGAGTGGGGAATTTTCCAGATGCCCCCAAAAACTTTTTGAATTTCTTTAAGCTGAACTGATTTATATGCTTCTTTCTGAACACATCACTGGCAAGGTGGTGAGATTATGCATAGACAATTTAGGCCTACCCTAGACGTACAATGACTGAAATGGGAAAAGGGTAAACACCTGAAAAAAGATGGTTTATTGGAATGATGAAAAGTGCTGGGCAAAAACCATCTAAGCCCATCACATGCTGTATTTCAAAAGTCTTATTGTATTCTTTTCAGAATCATCATTTGAAATAAATGGGGTAGATGACCTTGCTCCCCGTTAATAGGTGAAGTCTTTAATTAGCTCAAGGTCACACAGTTGGGTTAGAATTTGGAACAAAGACCTTACTACTTATAATCTAGAGTTTCTCTACATACATTTCAAAGGGCTTACATTTTTGGCTTATCTTAAAAATCTTCTAGGGATTTTTATAAGGAAATAATAATGAATGGGAATAAAGAATTATAGAGAAAATGTTATAGACATGTATATGTATATATATATATATATGCATGAGGATAAACATTTTGTCTCTGTATGTATGTTTAAATATATATCTATAAAAATGGTAACAACCTAAAAGTTCAATTATATACAATTTTTTAAAATTAATGTTCCATATGTATAGTGGATTATTATTCACTTATTTGATTATATTGTAACAGGAAAAAAAAAGTAGCAGCCTAGATAAATGTTCATAATATATTGTTACATTAAAAGTAGGCTATGTGGAGTCCAGCAGTGGCTCAGCAATAGGGCACTTGCTTGTCATATAGGAGGACCTGGGTTTGAATCCAGCTCCACATACACAACAAAGTGTCTGAAAAACAAAAAGCAAATGAAAAAATAAATACAATTGACTCTCTCTCTTTCAGACTCTCTTTAAAAAAAAAAAGTAGGCTATAAAACCACTGTAAAAAACAGATAGATTAAAAGATGTACACAACAACATTGTATCAGTAGTTGTCCTTGAATGATAGAATTGGAGATAATTTTAATTTATTAATTAATTATCTTTATTAATTCCTCTGGTGAGAATATGTAATGAAGAATGTCTCTGGTGAGAACATACTCAAAAGAAAATGTCTGTTTAAGAAATAATTTTTAAAGTTAAAGAATTTTTTTTTCACTAAGAACAGTGATTTTCAGACCTTCCCATAGGAACCATGAAGTTCCAGAGAGGGTTTCTGCAAATAAAGTGGGGAGGTCACAGCAACAGCCTCCTCAGCCCTGTCCTCCAGGCTGAGAGAATCCTAGGACAAGAGCGACCACTTGGGAGGCTCCCAAACTTCCTGCTGTCATCTGCCCTCCACGAGGGGTCATGGTATCCATGCAAGGCCTAGCATATACTTTGGGGATCACGGGGAGAACAGAAACTACAGATTCTTCTTAAGATAACACCTGTGAAAATAGTTTGTTTCTGAGGGTTAAAGTTCCCTGCATATGTTTGGTACCTAATACATACTGGTTAAATGAAGAGATGTTAGGTCAAGAAAAATTATTTGAAAATATTAAACAGAGAAATTGTCAGGTTATGAATACTCAGCACAATTCCTTCTCAAAAGTACATTAAGCATAGGGAACAGAATGACACTCACACGCTGCTTTTTCTGGAATCGGTCCTGGGTTTCTTGACCACCCAAGTCTGGCAGAGCTCCCCCACATTACCCCAGTTGTCACTAATGAGAAGCACTTTCTCTTCTGTTGACCTCTGGCCCCTGATTATTCTGTCTCCTGCACATAGGAAAGTACCCAGGAAACAGCATTACCAAAAATATTTCCATTTGTAGCTTCAAAGCAAAACCCAAAAGCAAAAGCCCGGAGCCTGAAGAATTTAGGGACCAAATTGATTTGTGTCAGACCAAAGATGAGGGGACACATCCCCCCAGTTCTTCAGATAGGTGAATTTTGAGGGCCACCAGGTCCTGTGCAATACCATTACAGAACACATCCAAGGATGCCCCAGTGTCATTCTGCTTTGAAGACAAACAGCACCCCCATAATTAGAAACAGCTTTATTCACATGCCAGATGTCCGTGCTTCCCTTCCAGTTATTTTCAAAAACATCAGAAAGAGCCATTAGTGGCAGTGTGAAATGTTCGGGCTTGTTATTTTTCTTTTTAATCCATTCATCCTTAAGATTTTAGTCTGACACAAAGATTACAGTCTGCTTCCTCTCAAAGGTTTTTATGTACTAAAGAGAGACTTAGGATAAGGGTACATTTGAGTCGAACTTTTATCATGAGAAATATTACCACACATTTAGCTCAACCACAAAGAACAGTCTTTCAAAATTTTAACAAAACATCTTCTTTCTCTTGAGAGAAAGAGAGAAAGGATAATTCATATTATCCTTCTTAAGAGGATAATAGGAATGACCAAAAATTCTTGGAAGCACAGGGTCGACCTCGTGAATCATAGTTCTTCCAAACTCTGCACTGAAATCTAATGTTAAGTTGGGAATCTAATGTTAAGTTCTAGAAACATTTGGAAAGGGAGATTGGCCAATTAGAGAAACCCCAAGAGAACAGGAATAGCACAACCAGGACGGACTGTGCATACCTTTGGGGCAGAGTCTGTGTCATTGTCCTTTCTTGTCCCCATGGTCCCTGGCCCAGTGCTTTACATACAGAACACACTTAGAGATATTTGTTGAATGAACTAATGATCATGGAATCCATATTTTATGCATAATTATTGAAGGAAGTGCAAATGGTTAACCCAGAGAATCAAAGTTACATAGGCCATGACAACTCATCTCAAATACTTGAAAGTTATCATAGAGAAGAAGGCAGAGATTTATTCTCTCTTGGTCTTTGAATTATGGCTATTTAGTGAAAGCTAAGGGAAGGTAGCTTCGATCTGGGATCATCACTGTTTTGTAAAGAACTATGGGATGCTCGGGTGCATTCTCAGTATTGAATTTTGATTGAGTATTTAAGGGATACATAGAGAGAAACCAGAGCATGTGGCCAGATTTTTAATTGTTCAAGAAATCTCTATTGAGCATGGTAGCAGATGATGCTGAGGGAAGGATCAGTAGGCAAGCAAACAAGGATTGCTGCTTCCCCTTGAGGCTTGCGGTCTGTTGAGGAGCTCAGACTAGTCTGCAGACAACCCCAGCACGCCCAGGGGAGTTGGGATTGTGTCAGCGGAAGTTGAAGCATCTACCACAGTGGGTGCTTAGTGACCCAAAGAGGCTTAGATCAAGTAAAAATGGGGGTCTGGTGAAGCTGGGGATTATTCCACATGTATAAAGGAGGAAATGACACTTTGGACAGCCTTTACCAGCTTTCAATCATCTGTACTTCCCACATCCACTTCTACTCACCCTTAGTTTGGAAAATCTTCTCCCTGAAGATCTGCCTTGATGGCTGTTTTGCTTTTTAGGTTCCAGTTCTTGTTCCTAAGGTTTATTTTGAGGCTTAGTGCCTGTCCCATCCCTATTCCTAGCTCATTCCTGAGGGAGTTAAATTTTTAATAGGCACTGTGCTCTGTTTAATAGTCAACCGTTGACTATTCCACTGATCTTGGACTATCTGATCGCCTTAGTCAAGGTGGATTCTCCACAGGGGCCACACAAAATCCACTTGAACTGAGAGCCAAACTTGCGTGAAGCTACACTTGACCTGATAAGATTGGCATTCATAGAGCAACGGGATGATGCGCATCTTTGGAATTTGGAAGTGGTAAGGGTCATGCAGTCTTGGAAATATATGAAAGACCCCTGAACTGTATGCCTTAATGCAGTGAATTTTACGATATATGAATTATATCTCAATAATAATAACAATTTTTTTAAAAAAGCAATATTTAAAAAAAATAGCCTGCTAAAAGAGGCTAAGTTTAAATATCTCCAGTTAAACTTCCTGCTTTCCTTGTATTCACTGGAAAAGAAAGAATTTGTCTTCCAACAGTATCTTTGCATCTGCAGAAATTCCTGACAACCTACAGCTATGCTAAGGCATGAGAAAAATGTGATTAATGCTGACTACATGCACCATCTATTAACTAAATACCTAAATAATTGCATGTTGCCTCTGAGCTATGATTTATACTCTGAAGCATGCTTTGGTATTTGTCATTGCAGGCAGCACTAAGTAGTGGAAGACCTGAAGTTTAGTCCTGATTCTGCCATTGGTCAGGATCTCGATGACCTCAAGAACCTCAATGTGCTTGTGTAGTCACAGAGCCACTGGGCCCCATTTTTCTCAGTCCTTATGTGTGGGGTTCACTGGGCCCAGTTTATCTGCATGATTCTGTCTCCAAGATTTTTAACTTTCAAAAATTTCAGAATAACCCTGAAAGATAAGCAGGCAGAAACTGCTGTCCATATTTCACCTATGTCAAATTAAGATATTTAAAGGACTGGTTAAGCTTTGCACCAAGACGGGAAGTAAATTTGCCTGCATTCTAGTTCAAAACTACTTCTAGCATGAGAGAAGTGTGAGCCCTTCATCTCAGGAATTTCTCATGTACGGGTTATTCAGAGGCCGAGAGCTGGAGGGAAGTTTTAGGTTCAAAAGAGAGCTAAGCAACGAAGGCAAGAACAAAACGGGTCACTGGGCCTTGGGTCATGGCCACTGATGGAGGAGATTAAGTCAGGAGAAGTAATGTGCTAAGGAGTTTGCATTCCCCAGAACACAGAAAGTGGTAGTTGCTGGGAAACCCTAAGTTTCCCAATTTGGCAACCAGTACTCAACTCAGTTTTTACAGGAAACTGCCCAGTTCTTTGGAAATTTTATGTGGCGTAAATCTAACCCTATATGTTAGCTTAGTAAAAGGCAGAAACATTGGAACTCATAGATTTGGGGAAATTATTGGGTTATTATTACAATACAATACAATATGAAATTGTGTTGCTAAAAGCAATTTAATTAGCCAATATTTGAGACCTTCTAAAAACAAGCAAACCCCAAGCAAAATGAAGGTGGACCATAAAAAGCAATTTATTTTGAATCTAAAAAATTTGGCCTTGGCTCTGCCTCTAACTGGCTGTGAGTCCTCAGACAATTCACTTAATTTCCCAGATCCTTGACTTCCTCAAGTGCAAATAAAGGGATTCGAGGAGCTCATTGCTAAAGTTGAGCTCTACTCTAAAATATAATGGTTGGATTCCATGCAATCGGTCACATTCTTCTCTCTAAATCTTGGGTATTTCTGCTTCTTCAGTCGATGCTAATGGAATCTTCATTCCTCTTGTCCTAGGAACGGAGAGCCCAGTCACAGCCCGGCACTACTTCTGAGAGCTACAGCAGGTGACATCTTGTGTCCCTACTATGACTGTTTAACTCACAGGGAAAGTTACCTTGTAGTAACATAGAGAATCTGTCCTTTGCTAGAAAAACAGCATAACATAGTGGTTAAGAATATATGCTCTGCGAAATGCAAATGAAAACTACATTAAGATATCACCTCATGCCAGTCAGATTGGCAAAAATGAAGAAAATAAACAATAATAGATGCTGGAGGGGTTGTGGAGAGATAGGCACACTAGCACACTGTTGGTGGAAGTGCAGACTGGTACAGCTCCTCTGGAAAGCAGTGTGGAGAATCCTCAAAAAACTAGGGATGAGCCCACCATATGATCCTGCTATTCCTCTCCTGGGAACTTTTCCAGGAGATTTAGAATCAGCACACTACAGCGACACAGCAAAATCAATGTTCATAGCAGCTCAATTTACAATAGCTAAATTATGGAAACAACCCAGATGCCTCTCATTGGATGAATGGATCCAAAAACTGTGGTACATATATATCATGGAGTTTTACTTGGCAATTAGAAACAATGCTATTGCAGCCTTTGAAGGTAAATGGATGGCTATGGAAGAAATTATGCTGAGTGAAATTAGCATAACCCAGAGAACCAAGGGTCGAATGTCTTCACTCATCTCTGGAGGCTGGAGCTAGACACTGGCCATTGAGAAAGGAGGTCTATTATCATGTTTTAAATCTGGATAAGGTGTAATATCATACAACCTAAGGCATTTGTAGAATATATGCTCTGCAGTCAGACAGATTAGAGTAAACCTGTCATATCCTAGTGACCTTGACAAGCAAGTTAATGGTGCTAGGACCTAATGATCACTCAGTAATGGTTAGCTGTTTAAACCTCTATTATTAAGGAATGGTAAGACCTCATGAAGTCCATGTGCAATGGTGAATGTTATATGGGTTAGATTGACTTCCCTTTCTTTCTTTCTTTCTTCTTTCTTTCTACTTGGGATTGAACCCAAGAGTGCTTAACCACTGAGCCACATCCTCAGCCCTTCTCTCTTTTATTTTGAGACAGGGTCTCACTAAGTTACTTAGAGACTTGCTAAGTTGCTTAGATTCTCACTAAGTTGCTGAGGCTAGCTTTGAGCTTGTGATCCTCCTGCCTTAGCCTTCTGAGTCACTGGGATTACAGGCATACACCACTACACCTGGCATTACAGGCTGGATTTCTAAGAGGAATACCACCTCCTTTTCTCCAACATCTCTGACAAAATTATTTTCCAAAGGTAGCAGACCCAGCCCATGGAGGACAATGAAGTTTAAACTTTATCCATGAAAAGAACACATTTGAATGAGTTGCTTTCATTCTTATGAAGGAGCAGAGTGAGAGAAGAGTCAATGACTGGGAATGGAAGAGAATTTAAGAAACAAGAGAAGAAACAAAGTGGCCAATGAGAAGGTTACTGCTGATTATTTCTATTTTATGATAATAGGCTCTTCTGAGCAAATTCTAACCATTTTATTGAGAAGGAATGAAGTAAATGCCTTATGTTCCCACTTAAAGATATGAATGGACATTTCTCTGCATGTGGAATTTGTTAAAAATTAAATATTGAAGTTTTTAAAATATCTAGATGTATTTTGGACATGCACCTTCCAACTGGTAGAATCTTTCTTCTTCTCCTCCATGTGCCATTGATCTTCTTTCCAGCTTCAGACTCAGAGCAGATACCACACCTGGTAACTTGGCACCAGTTGCTGCTGGCCTCACTTGAACCTGTCAGCTGCCACGGGATGGCGAAGCTACTCGTCAGAGTCCAAGGCTAGTCTGTGCAGGCCTGCAGTTGCCACATTCTGATGCATGAAGTCGCAGCAGTTACTGAAGCATGGACTCTTGGTCCAGGTGACTTTAGTTCCAATTTTGACTTCATCGTTGCCTGGAAGTGTGACACAGAGCAATTACTTTTCTAAAGCTCCATTTCCATACCTGCAAAATGGGACTAATGATAGAACTTTCTTCTTAAGGTCAAGGGCTGAAAAAGACAATGCTTGGAAAGCACTTGGCTCCACAGACAATGTTCAGTACATACTGAGCTACTGTGGGGGGAACTCTTGGGAGGTAGGATCTTATGGTTGGCCCCAAGTTCAAGGATATAGGCTCATGTAATTATAAGAGTGTAGAAATGAATGTTAAGGATATGTGGTATGACCCTGTTTCCTTATCAACTTAATATTTATTTTCCAATGCAATGCCCTGAAATCCCAAAAGATAAAAAGTACTTTTTGTTACAATCAGAAACATGATAAAACGACAAAAGGTATATTCATTCAATCATGCGGATTGTAAAGGCATATGTTATAATTTAAAAGAAAATTTTGTGGGAAAAAATAAATAAAAGCAAAAGAAAATGTTGAACTCCATCTCGGAAAGAACCACCAATCCAATAATTCTTCCCTGCCCAACCATTATGCTTTTAATAATATGTCTATGAAATTAGAATCACCATTTATTTCACCAGGAATGTGCTAAGTGCTCTATGGACCCTGCCTTTTTTAATTGCCCTGAGAGCCCTACGAGTAAGAATGTATATCGTCATGTCCTTTGCACAGATGGGATATTTCAGACCAGAGAGCAGAGCTGGGACCCATATACAGGCCTCCAAGGCCCACACTCTCAACTCTGTACAGTGCTGCTCTGATCTGGGCTGTCAGATGACAAGGACCAAGCACCCATGGCTTAGTTAGGAGAGCCAGGGCCCAGTAGAGAGCTGAGAATAAATCTAATGTTCACCTAGATCTAAAGTTGAAACAGAGGCTTCATGCAGAACCTGGGCTACAGCTGAACTGGAAAGGGAATTCTAAGTCAAAGAGATGTGTTTTGAAAACTTACTAGAGAAGTAAGTGTAGTTGTAGCTCTCATTTCTCTTACCATCCCACCCTTTCTACATGCTTCCAGTGGCTACGCTAGAGCAATCAAAGACATATCCAGTGTCCTCTTAAACAACCTGATGCTGCATGGAATCAAGTGTTCAGGCCAAACCACTGCCCCACAAACATTGCTGTATGCCTAGCTCTCTCATTATATTAGTTTTCCATATGGTTAAAAAAATGACATCACTTCATTGTCTGAATTTTCTCTCTGAGATTCGAACTGCTTTTATATATAGACCCTCATGATTTAACAAAGTCATTGGAAAAGTAGGAAAGGGGCAGCTATTACCATTTTCAAATTATGGACTGAGAAATTGAGATATACAGACAGAAATAAATCTGCTCTGCAATTTGGAAACCCATCTGTGATGCTATAAAAATGTCTCACTGTACTCTTGACTACATAAATCACTATTTTTATTGCCCTCTCCCTAGATAAGATGTGGCTTAGTTTGAGAGAGCTGTTTATTGTTTGGCAAGCTATTAAGTAAAAGAAACTAATTTCAATTCTCCATTCAAGTGGGTGATAAAAATAAAGGGAATTTTATTTAGGGGAAAAGGAAATGTTAAGTATAGAAAGGAAATGTTAGGCTTCTAAAAGCTGTTCAGAAACCTTTGGGATAATGCATGGATTGATTTAATTTGCCCAAGCATGACTTGGGTCATATGGAATGGGTTAGAATTCTGAACCACCATCATGACCACTCACTCAATGTTGGTTCCCACAACCCCTTGTCACAGCAAGTCCCTGAGTAAGACGTAACATCTTAACTGAGTTAGTGCAGCACTAGAGTGGCTCAGAAACTGAGAGATGAACAGCTCATTTTTGTCATCTTTCTCAACATTGCTTGTTCCCTGTTTTGTTCTCATTCATTTTTTTATTCCATTCTATTTCCTCTTTCTTCCCTTGCATTTCCTCATTTGGGGACAGAAAGAGGTCATGGTCTTGCTGCCAACAGTTATGATCCACTCCGTAGACATGGCAGCCAGCCTGGGCCTGTCTAATGGCCTTGAAGGAGGACCAGATCTGCAGCAGGAGGGAGTTCAACATATGCAAGGGGTCCTCAGCTGTCACTTAGATCCATGTTCCCTTCACTTAAATTTTGTTCATGGTCTTTTTTGCTAAAGGCAATGTAAAATTTAGGGGTGGTTAGTCTCATCTGTCCATCTATTCTTTTCCTTATGGTTTCTAGGCTTATGTCTTACTAAGGAAAGCCTTCCCTATGCAATTAAGATTATACGTTTAAATAGATATAACACATTTATCTAAACAGGTATTTGGGAAAGCTGACATATTTGAAGCAGGGATGACTGTCTCATACAATTTGGAATGTGTGGATATATCATGCATGTATTTGGAATCCAAGAATTTATTTGTTCCATGAAATTCTGTCTGCCTGGCTCCCTTATTGCCCCTCACTCCCCACCTCCACCCTAGCCATCTCATTTTGGAGTTGGGGGTGATTTCAGTTTTTGGACAAGAAACCCACTCAGACTAACTTAAGTAAGGATTACTTGCACATTTATAAAGGAACACTGTGAAACCCGGCTTGAGAGAGTACACATGGGACATTAAAGAGCTAGAGTCCACAGAAGCTGCTCTCCTTCTCTGTTCTCAGGTGTCTCTGAGCATCTGTTCCATCTCCATCCTCACATCTCGATCTCACGGAATCTCATAGGTGCAGCATCCATAGATAACATTTTGATCTAAAAGTGCATCTTTGTGGGGGCCAGGGAGAGAAGAAAAGTCTGAGCTGCAGATGGAGAAGGATGAGTAATATTCTAACAGCCACGGCCAAGAGGACCCTGGAAGACATGGGGACTGCTTAGTGTGGCCCACTCATCACCATGCAGGTCACCACTGGAGATGAGGATAGGGAAGATGTAGAAAGGCTGTTCTGATCAATTTCTGCTTTTCCTTCCTACTGCAATTTATTCTTATCACATGGCTGGGGAAGTATGGTGATGGTAATAAGCAGAAAAAGTTTAATCTAAGAGTTGCTTCCTGAATTTTCTCTATAAGGTCAATAAAGAGAATGTAGTCTAAAGAAGTTGACTTCTGAGAAAAGAAATCTGCTTCCTGTAGCCATCTACTCGACTGTGCTATGTGTAAGCAGCTATTAGACAAAATGGTCTTATCCTAGCTTTGACCCACAATTCTCTTTGCTGATTTCTCTGAGAATCAAGTCTTTTATGAGCTACAGTTCCACACTTGAACATAGGTCCAGAAAAAAAGGGAAGGCAAGCCTCACACATTTGCTCTTGGGTGTGTCTTACATGCCTTATGTCCGTGTTGGTTCCCAGCACCCAGGAAGGTTTTGTGCACAAGCTGCAAGTGGGCTCTGGGGAGATGAGGACTGTATGGGTTAAGTGTCAGAGAATAGACGTCAGACGTCATCCAGATCCCTCAACCTCAGATTGGCCAAAAAACAGAACATAGTATCCCAAGTTCTCTGGCTTAAATCGTGGGAGCCACAGTTACCCTGCCAGGCTGGTGCCTCTGGCTCTGGAATGGGACTGGCAGTAGCCATGAGTGACGGTATTAACTGGATGCTTAGCATGCAACTAGTACAAGGGAAAGAACATGAGGTAGCACTGATCAGTAACTTTCAAATATCATGCCTCTTAACTGTCACCAGATATATACTATTGTTCTCTAAAAGAGAAATATGAGTTTCTCCCACAAGACAGAAGGCTTCAGAAGCATGATCTTAGCATCGTGACAGTCAAGGGATGTGTCCTTTCCCTGTGCTTCTCCTTCAACCAGCCTGACCCTGGCTTTGCGCACTTGTCTCCAGGAGACCAATGATTTGTCTACCTCACTCCACTGGGACTGGTGCTTGGCTGCTAGCCACTTTCCTTCCTGGGCTGGTGGCACATCCTCTGGTTAGGACCTCTTTTCCAGGGGCTCACATAAGTTCAGAAAAGCAACAATAATAGCCAACATGCCAGGCTAGCCTGTCTTTTAAAGAATATCCTTGAAGCTACCATGCTGTAAAACACCTTAGTAACTTTCTGCTCAATCTGTTCAATATTCCAGGAGGCTCTCTGTACCCACCGATTTCCCATTCAGAGTCAATTAGTCATCAATTAAAAAATTTGAAAAAAAATTGCACCTTTACTAAACATGTACAGACCTTTTTTCTCATTACTATGCCCTAAACAATACACAGTATATCAATTACCTAGCATTTACATTGTATGAGGAATTATAAGCAATTTGGAGATCATTTAATATGGGAGGATGTGCATGGATAATATACAAATACTGCACCATTTTATAGAAGGGACTTGAGCATCTGCAGATACTGGTACCTTCAGGGAGCCCTGGAACCAATCCTCTATGAATACTGACTGATGACTATACTATAAAGAAGATCCTGAAACTGAGGTTGAAGGTATAAGAAACTGAGATACAGCACTATCGGGCGTTCCCATTTCCAAACAGGTTGAAGAAACAGAATCCAGTTTCTTGGATTCTGTTTTACAAATGAGATATTTCAGACCAGAGAGCAGAGCAGAGCTCGAACCCACAAGTCAAGGGGTCTTGTGTTCCCAAAGACGCGGTGTTGTATCAGTATATGAACAGTGCCAAGAGATGAAATAAATACAATGGGTCTTTGTAGGGTTATAGGAGAGATGAAAGAGATTGGAAATTACCCTCTAAGTTCACTTTTAAAGCTCATTATTTATTTTTAAAGTACTGTTTGTGCTGAACCCAAGGACAGCAATGTCCTATCCCATCCTTCCACTGGCTGGATGCCCTCCGGATGACAGTAAGTATAAACGGCTGCAGTAGGGCACTGGTAAAGCATCCAGTGGAAGTATTGGAAATACATAAAATATGTTTTCTTAGTCCATGAATTCAGCATGACTATGAATATGTAAGAAACCGTAGTTCATTAGTGGCTTCAAGACCTTGCAGATGCTGGGTGTGGGTGGCGTGGGTGGGCACTGCTGACGCAAAAGTTAGCATGTGGGGGACTCTTTGCCAAATTCTTGGGGCCTGTCTGGTTTGTTGCACACATTTGGGGGCCTCCGTTGGAGCTGGGTGGAGGCCAGGGCAGGTGCAGTAGCCCCGGGGCTAGAGTATGGGGAGCAACACAACATTCCAGAGAGGCCTCAGAGTTCAGCATGTGTGCCCTGCCATGTGCATCAGTTCTGAGTCCTCTCTAGCTGAGGGTCAGGGGTTCACACAGAGTGATACCAGCATGCCAAAGCTAGAAATGCCGCTCTGCCTTCAAGATCTAGCAGGTTCTCATAGACTGAGGATCCCAGGATTTCAGACAGATGGGCTCAAATAAATGCAGCTCAGTAGACTGTTCCAGGGCCAATGCAGCATTTCGATTTCTCCAAGGTCCTTTCAATGATGCAATTGTCAAACCTCTTTTGAAGATCTTCCATCTAATTATTCAGTTTTCTTGGTTTTTCAAGGGAACTTGGGATTCTAGATGAAATTTTTTCAGAAGTATGGCATTTACTCTAAAGTATGTCCAAATTCTCTTTGCATAATAACATCAAGAAACCAAAAGAGGGCTGGAGTGGTGGCTCAGTGGTTACAGTGCTTGCCTGGCATGTGCGAGGATGCAGGTTTGAACCCCAACACCACATACACAACTAAGTGTCGGAACAATGAAAGCCACATGAAAAACTAAATAAAATTGATTCTCTCTTTCTCTTTCTTTCACTGACCCTTTCTCTCTTTAAAAAAAGAAAAAAGAAAAGAAACCAAAGGAAATCAGAGATCTGTGGAAGGCTCATGTCTTCAGAAAATACCCTTAAGGCTTCCATAGATGTGATACCCCAAAAGCATTTGGATGGCAGAATGGGGCTGGACTCTTTAACTTGGGCTGGGTGGTTTCCTGTGGGGTCCTACAATCTTCTCAATCTCCACTCTCCAAGTTGTAGAGAAGAGCCCCTTCCAAATTGCCCCAGATCTGATTCACCCGTGTGGCAGTGTGTCAGGGGACTGTCAGAGCCCAGGGCAATCTTTGCCATTTTCCATTGTACTGCAGCCATTAAAGCCTGGAGTTACTGGTGGGGACTTCAGACAACTCAGCTGCTGTCCTTTCCACCTCCTCAGTAGAGTCTCATTTGATGGGTAGCTAAAGAAGAAGATGGCAGGGGGCTGGAGCGGTGGCTCGGTGGTTATGGTGCTTGCCTGGCATGCGCAGGTACACGGGTTCAAACCCCAGCAACCCACGTGCACAACTAAGTGTCAGAACAAAGAAAGCCATGTGAAAGACTCAATAAAAATTGATTCTCTCTGTCTCTCTCTCACTCACTGTCCTTCTCTCTTTAAAAAAAAAAAAAAAAGAAGAAGAAGATGGCAAAAAGCTTCAGCTCTTCTGGAAACTTTGTTTTCAGATCAGATTGGCTTATTTCTTCCATAGAGTTAACTACAGTCAAATTCACAATTTTACTCACTATTTATGAATTTCATATTCGAGAGGAATAGCTCAAAAATGGCCACTCTTTTGGGCTCTGAAGGAATGAGATGAAAAAGGGAAGAGTGGAAGAGATGCATTGCCTTGGGATCAAACACACGTACTTATTCTGCCACTTGTAATAAAGTGACCTGCTAATCATTAGCTTCAATGAGTCTGAATTTGCTCCTCTATAAAAATAATGGCCGCTGCGCAGGCTTGCTTATATGAGACTGGCAGGCAGCTGGATGCAGGAGATGTCAGTACGAAGCAACTGCTATCGGTATTCCCAGGCTCCATTCCACCTAAGCTCTCATCTAGAACTGATGTGTTACTGGATCTGTTCAACTGCTGTGTGAGCAAGAAAACAAGTTGTTTCCCAGGAGGGTTTTAACTTTCTAAGTTAAACTCTTGCCGTGTGGGAGCTTACCACTCACTTTCAATTTTCCTGTTTTGTATAAAACTAACTGAAAATCAGCTCTTTTGTTTGGGGCAGAATTTCATCTTCAACCCTCTTTTTTAAATGCTCTTCATACAGTCAAATTTGTTTTCCTTCCATTAAAAAAAAAAATCCCACCTCTTTGGTTTAATACCAATTACATGTAAAATTTGGGTTCTGGTATTTTTCTAGAAATCTGGATTTAGGGTAGATAGACAGAAGGGGGAAAAGGCTCAGTGAAAATCTCCCTTTCCCCTGGAGGTTCCCTGGGGACCAACCCCTTCATGCCCTTGGTAGCACTGTAACTTTTCTGTTTCCTTAGCTCTAGTGATTCACAGTTAGGTGGGGTTATCCTAAATTATTCTGCAGGAGGTCTCCAGAGTTTTTTTTTTTTAAATAAGTATGTATTCATGATGCCACTTTCTTTTGGCATGCATTATGGGAACATAAACACACATCATGAGAGGATGGGTTCGGATTCTGTTCAATTCATCTTCCCCTTTTGGCAGCAAAACTTTTGTGTCTGTAACCACCTTCTTTAATTCTTCTCCTCTTGGTGGGGCTTTGAGGGCTGGTGGGAAGGAGCCTTCCCAGAAGGCCTCTTAACGGTGCTTTCAGCAAAAAGAAGGGTGGAGTCCTTGGGCACAAGGACCCATTGGCATAGGGCAGGCTCCTGTGGGTGACAAGCCCTTAGACTCACTCTATTCGCTATGATGGAAGACAGATGATGTGCATTAGAAATACCCCCATTCTGCCACTTGACTTGGCCACACACCATCTTCATATCTAGGAGGGTAATCAGGGATAGAAGACTGGCACACCTGCCGCTGGTGGCAGATCACTGCCAGGGCCCTGTCGCCCATGTGACCAGGGTTCTGTCATACTCCTTGGTCTGCCTTCCTCTGGCCGTGTGGCCACTGCCTGGGATCTGACCTGGTGTCCGCTTCTCCTGTAAGTTCTGTGGGGTTTGCTTCATGTATGCTGAGGCTCTTTTACTATAGCACACATCTTTAAAGTTGTCATATTGTCGTGATCAACTCTGATCATTATAAAACATCATTTCACTCTCCTCCTCTCCGCTCAGCAAGATGGCAGAGCTCTGTTGGGGCTCTTCCCTTGTGCTTGGAGTGATCGGCTGCCTCCAGGCAGTGGATAGGAGCAATCACAGGGCCCCCAAGTTTACTCGTCTCTCCTTAGTTACTGCAGTCACTAAGCCTGTGGTCCAAGGCTGGAATCCTTAGACACCTCTTAAACGCTCATTCTGTACTGCATTTCGCAGGAAGGGCACATGCGCACAGTATTTTTGAGTTCTTATATATTTAAAACCGCTTTTAATTTTATCCTAATGGTTATGTTTGTAGTGACCACTGAAGAACAGCTTGCCTGGATACCAAGTTCTTGGTTTACATTATCTTTTCTAAGTTTTACATTTCTTGAAAATGATGCTCTACTCTTTTCCTTTCCTTCCTTCCTTCCTTCCTTTCTTTCTTTCTTTCTTTCTTTTTTTTTTTTTTTTTTTTTTTTTTTTTTTTTTTTTTTTTTTTTTTTTTTTTTTTTTTTTTTTTTTTTTTTTTTTTTTTTTTTTTTTTTTGTTTTCTTGTCTGTACTGAGGATTGACCCTTCACCACTGAACTATATCCCATTTGCTTTTTATTTTGAAGCAGGGTCTTGTTAAGTTGCTGAGGCTGGCATCAAACTTACAGTCCTCCTGCATCATTCTCTCAGATTTCTGGGATTACAGATGTGTGCCACTCTGCCAAACAGCTGCTCCACTCTCACCGTGCTTTACACGCTGCTTTTGAGAAATCTGATGCCAGCCTAATCATCTTCTTTCAAGCTTTATTCTCTTTTTTTCCAGTAAGCTCTATGGGCTGTTTTCTTTCTCTTTTAAAGTGCAGTGGTTTTCCTAGGATATCTCTCTGAGATGATCATTCCAGGTCAATTTTCCAAGGGGACCCTTCCATTTGTATAGTCAATTCTTGATTTATTTCTTGTTATCCTTGTTCAAGGACTCCAGTTGGACATTCTTTGCCTGTCATTCATTTCAATCACTTTCCTCTAACCCTTTTTTTTAATCTCATTTTTTGCTCTATTGAATTATCATCCCACTGTTCATCAGTGCCTTTTATTAAATTTCCATTTAAATTTATTCTTCCTTAGATCTTGCAATTTAATTTACATTTCTGGTATGACTTTGTCTTTTTTTTTTATCTCCTAAATTCAACAACTATCATTTTATTTCTTCCTTCACTTTTGGTCCATTAGTATTGGGGCTTTGTGACTTAGAATCAGCATATTATAGCGATGTGGCTTTATCAATGTTTTTAGCAGCTCAATTTACTATAGCTAGATTATGGAACCAACCCAGATGCCCCTCACTTGACGAGTAGATACAAAAGCTTTGGTACATATATACTATGGAATACTACTCGGCCATTAGAGAGGACGATATTATGTCTTTTGAAATCAAATGGTTGGAGATGATAGAATTATGCTTAGTGAAGTCTTCCAATCTCAGAGACTCAAGGGCCGAATGGGTTCTCTCATCTGTTGATGCTAGCATATATGGGGAAGCAATAGGGCAGATGGCTAACCTAACAAAACTGCAAATTGAATGACTTTCAGAGCATTAGGGGGATGGCTCTATAGGATACTTGGAGGTGTAGGGAGGGAGATGGGGAGGGGGAAGGGTATATGAAGAACTCATAGGAGTCTGGAGATTGGGAAGATAGGGGAACCATCCCAGAAGCCTATGTCATTCCTCCATGAACTACCCATTTAACGCATGCGTTCTTCTGGGGGAAACTGCAACAGGTAAAACCCAAGGTGGTCATCCATGATCTGGCTTTTCCCCTCGATAACAAAGTTTATATCCATTGATTGCTAATGTTTTGATAATGTTTCCCCCTCAACTGTATTTCTATAGTCTTCTAATAAAAAAAATAAAATAAAATAAAGTATTGGGGCTTTGTGTTTCTGATTCAGTATGTTTTCTGTTTACATATCTTTGAGTCCTTCTTTGAGGTGAATTAACTTCTGTTGGAGTATTATATTACAGTTTTTTTTCAGTTCCATGATTTTTGCTTTTGTTTTGTGGGGCAGGAGGAATGTTTTCTTTGGCTGAATTAGCTTGATTCACATTTTTTAAGCAATAACTTTGCTTGGATATGAAATCTTTCTTCTGCTTCTACTCATTTTGTTGAGAGGATTCCTCATGTAGGGCTCCTTACCTCCTCTCAGCTCTGCCCTTTTCCTGTGCATCTTCTCTATGGAGAATATTGATGGTGAAAGTGGGAAGAAGGAAAGGGGTTCCTATGTCTTTTTCTCCACGATTATTAATGTTTTTCCTTTCTTACATCTCCAAGGAATACCAGTGCTTCCCTTCTTTCTCATTCTCCCAGGAACCAGTGCTTCTCCGTGGCAGCTGTGTCTGGCCTGGCTCATTTCCAGTTCCTTTCTCTGTAGCTGCTGCTGTGAACTGCCAAGTTCCAGATCCCGCTTCCTATTTCTACTAAGTTGGACTTTGTCTTGAGACCACCTGTGCTTCACATAAGCCCTTAACGTCCCTGTGCTTTTTCCCATGCAGCCCTTTAGTGTTTCCTGCTCCACTTTCCACTTCCTTAGGCTGGAAGCAGTGAGCTCAAGGCAGATCTGTTGGAATTGGGTTCATATTCTACTTGCTGATCATTCCAAGCGGGTAGTGTTCTCCGATTCCTAGGAGTGCTCAAGGCATGGTGCTACTTTCCATCATTCTTCTACTTATTCCAAGGCTTTCTATAAAGGTGGAGAGATTTCAGTTCAGCAGCCACTATCATTTTCCATTCCTATTTGATGTTCATTGAACTTCTTGGGTCTTTGTTGATATTTTTCCATATGGAAAAATAGGACTTTCATTTCTTTTTTTAAATCTTAATCTCTTTGTCCTCATTTTTTCCACTACTTTCATGTTTGAGCACTTAATACCGCTTCAGAGATGACGGAGACTGTTCTTCCCTGACTCTCTGAGCTTTAGTTTGGATACTTTCTATGCTCTGTCCTCAAGTTCACTGATCTTGCTCTCCTCCAACCCCCGCATCCATTTTGTTGTTGTCTGTGTAGTGAGCTTTTCATCGTAGACGTTTCTTCAATTCTAGAATTTCCATTTAATTCTTTTATTTTGAGAGAGAGAATCAATTTTATTTAGTTTTCACATGACTTTTGTTTCTCTGACACTTCATTGTGTATGTGGTGCTGGGGTTTGAACTCACATCCTCGCACATGCCAGGCAAACACCTTAACCCCTGAGCTACTGCTCCAGTCCCTCCATTTAGTTCTTTTAAAAATAATTTTATTTCTCTACTGAGATTGTTCATCTTTCTATTCATTGTATCCATCTTTTCCTTTAAACTTATAAGCATATTCATAAAGAATGTGTTAAAGTCTTTGTTTATTAATACCAACATCCCTAGGTCTATTTCTTTTTCCTGTTTTTCTCTCCCTAGGTATAGATAACATATTACTACTATTTAATTCATAACTATTGTAATGTTTTTCTATTGTTTTTTAAAGAGAGAGGGACAGTGAGAGAGACAGAGAAAGAGAAACAACTTTATTTAGTTTTTCACATGGCCTTAGTTGCTCCAACACTTGGTTGTGTACGTGGTGCTGGGGTTTGAACCTGGGTCCTCGTGCTTGCCAGGCAAGCGCCAAAACCGCCGAGCCACCACTCCAGCCCCTGTAATTTCTTATTGAATGCTAGTCATTTCTTCCTCTTGGCCTCTGTGACAGTCGTCTCTGGATCTTTCTGCTACTTTACTGGCACCTTGTCCATACACTTTAACACTCATTATCCTCCACCTGATCCTTCAGTGTCAGGCGTCCTCATGGTGTAAGCCTTTGCCTTGTCGTTTCTCGTGTGCGTTTTCTCCCTATGTAATCTTACACCTTCTGCTTCAATTACTACCTATATACTGATGATTCAAAACCATAAAAATTCAGGTGAGACCTCTCATTGACTGACTCTAGGCTATTTTCTGCTTGTTTCAAATCCACTGTAATCTATAACCAATCTATGCTCTCTGGCTTGCCTACACACACACACACACACACACACACACACACACACCACACACATCTGAGACAGGTAGCCTCTTCCAGTGATATAAGTTTCATTACTTCAGTCATTCATATTTGAAATATAGGCACCTTTCTACTTCTCTCCTCCTTATCCCTCAAATATGTTTCATCTTGGAATTTTGTTGATCTTTATTATTTCCCTTCTTTCCATTGAAATCTGCCACTATCCAGTTTTTAGCTCTCACTATCTCCCACCTGCGTTATTGAAATAGCTGCATATTTATTGAGCACATCTATTTGTGACCTGTTAGAATCTATTTCCCACATCACATTCAGGATATTTTTGAAATGCAAATCTGAAAATCTAATCATGCAAATCCAATCCTTCCACTCTCTCTCATTGCACATACATACTGTGTGTGCATGCGCACACACATACACACACACTCAGAGAGAAAGGGGGCTTCAATTGTTTCCATTATTTTCAGAGTAAAAAAAAAGGATGCTGCCATGGACTGGCCCTACCTGATGCTCTTATCATGCTGTGCTTGCGTCGTGACTCTGTTGTCCCGGTCTGCAGCTTCCGTGCTTGATCTCATGGAGCATATCCACATCTGGTCTTTGCATGTGTTATTCCACCTGTATGAGATGCCCGCTCCCCTCCTCATCACCAAGTCTTTCTCTTCCTCCACATCTGTACTTTTCTCTACACACTTTGCCAAGTCAAATCTTACTCTTTTAGGCTCACATTGCACGATTTGCCTCTCATACGTAGTGCTTATAACAATTCTAATTTTACATAAATTTCTATGATTATTTCACTTACATCTGATCCCTCTGCTGAATTTTAAGCACCATAATATCTAGACTTGTGTCTATTTTTGCACACTCTTGTATTTATACATTATATTGCATATGTTCAACGAACATTGACCCAGGGAGCTAGTGGATAGAACGCTCTTCCATGATTTCTTTTATAGTCATGCTTAGCTCTAGCTCTACCTTTTTTTGAAAAAATGACCTAAAAAGAGAAAGATGCTGAAGGGACTGCTAAGACAGCAAGAAAATCATGTAACACAGAAGCAGAGTAAGTTGCTTCCTTGCAATGAGAATTCCTTGGTTTGCTGGAATGTTAATATTGATATTTTAGTTTCTGAGAGACAAATTCCAAAATATTGTCGAAAATTATATTTTGGGACAGATGACTCCTTTTGCCTTTCCTACCTGTAAGTTGTGAGGACCTTCTCACAACTTATCAAATGGTTCTGCCATCAAAGAGATCACAAACCCAGATCTCTACCTGATCTTCAAATTATATTTGTAATTGAAAAAGAATGTTTGCATTCTTGGGTATGATGTGATGTTTTGATGTGTTTTCCTTATAGGATGAGTAAATCAAGCTGAGTAACAAACCCATCACCTCACACACTTACCACAAACTTCACTTATTTTTTAATGCTTCCCTTGTACATATGAAGTTTCATTTTCAAGGGATTCCATACTATATTGGCAGTTACATGGCTGAGTCAGGATATAGTTGTCTTGGCAGAGTAGTAAGGCTGAGTAAGTGAAGGTGACTATTAAGGCCAAACTGAAATGAGTTGATATCCACAGTTATTGCAGAGATGGTGTATCTTCTGACGGCGGAAATCCAGCAAATAGTTTAGGGCTAAAAAACTAAAGGGGAGGGAAGATGCCAGGCTGATCCTTAAATTAGAAAGAGTACACGGTGTGGATATTAGGGACAAGAAAGATATGGGGCAAAGTCAAGGATGTGCCAGTCTGGATGGAACACAAGACAGAATATTCTTAAGTGAGTTGGTTTTGTTGATTATGAAATTAGATAGAGATATTTTTATCTATGGCTCCTACTCACGCGATATTCTGTTTTTCTGCTTCGTATACACACTTTGGCATCTTATACACATTTAAGTATGAAGAATAGTGGTTCTTAGCTTATTAGTAAGAAAGCAAAGCACTCAGAAAGATTGACCGTTCCTTTCACAAAGATCTTCATTCTTTACTATAATAGAATTTTCAGTCAAATATTTAGTCCCTCAAAAAAAGATAGAAAAATGGGCTGGGGGTGTAACATTGGCAGAGAGTTTGCCAGTATGAGTAAGGCTCTGGGTTCAATCCTCAATGTTAGAGGGAAAAAAGAGGCATGAACTTTACCCCTTTTGACGAAACACAGCCAACTGATGCTTTTATCTGAAACCAGAAGTTTTCTCTCATTCTGCATTTTAAATTCATATTTCAAAAAATTCCCCTCACCCCTGTGGCTCCCCAGGTCTCAGTAAAAATAAATAAATAAGTAAAGTGGTTAATAATTCATTTCAACATCCAAACTTCGTTGAAAATTTTTTGGTGATTCAGCCCCACAGATGTAAGGTGAATGAGTTCCAGGGAACAAGTAAGAGCCATGGGTTTACCACAGGACTGTGAGCACATTCTTTTCACAGCTCACAGAATCCCATGGCTTGCCCTTGCTTCTGGAAAAGTAACCCTCCAACCCCTGAGGAATTTGGAGCCATTGGAAGATGAGTCCCATCCTGGGGAGCACAGGGGCAGCTGTGCAATGCCGCATCTGGTGTGGCACCCACCTCCCACCTCCCTCGCTGCCCTCCCTGGAGACATCCGCTGGGTGGGAGGAAGCCCATTAGCAGAAAGCAGTCTGGTGTTTTCCGCTCCTGCCTCAGGAAGTCCCCTGTCCCCTACCACCCCCACATCCTCTGGAAACTGGAATGGAGAAGGGAAGCCAAGCTGTGAATGGCAGGTATCTATGCTGGGGTTTGAAGAAAAGGCCTTTGTTCAAGCAACGTTCCCTCAGGCTTGAAAAGATACTCCACACTCATCTATTGTAGTTCTCATGCTTCCTCAGCACTGAAGACTCTGCAAGGAAAATGAGTCGGGAAGCCAAATTCCTAAGCTGAATCAGACACAGCCGGCGGTTACCACAAGACCCGGCCCTTCCTTCGTGGCCTCTCCCCCTCTCCTCTCTGTCTGACTTTGCTGCGGACACACTGGTTTTCTTGCTGATTCTGAAACTGCTCCCAGCTTGGGGTCTTGCCCATCCTGTTCTTGCCCCCATACAGCTATACGGTTTGCTGCCTCATTCATTTCCTCATTCCATGTATCCCCTTACCCTATTATTTTTTTCTGTGTAGCACATTTTACTATTAGTGATTATGTTTGTAGTATTACTCTCATGGCTGGAATATAAGATCCATGGGAGAAGAGACTTTCTTCTATACCCTCCATATTTTTGCATACTCAACAGCTATTTGATGAGAAAGGGAAAGAGAGAGAAGGAGGGAGAAAGAATGAGAGGGAGGGAAGAAGGAAGACTAAAGGAAGGATCAAGGCTCTGAGAGAATACAGAAGAGGCTAGAAGGTTGATATCAAAAGCTAAATGCCATCCCTGAGAGTAGACACCAAAAGAAACATTCCCACTTCATCTCTTCCCTGTGTCTGATAAAATTTACTCCTGGATCATTAAAATAACCTTAGCTATCTTACAAGCCAGCAATGTTTCATAAGCATGATCTTGGCTGATATTTTTAAAATAAGCATATTTATTTCTCCATGATCAAGTCACAAAAATACATAATGATATTGGTCCACAGCCAGTTAGAAGTTATTGACATGGCATAAACTTGCTCAAACCAGATGTTCACATTACATTTTTGTCTAGGGGTGTTCTCAGAGACCTTTTAGCCATGAGAACTAAGTTATTCCCCCAGTCCCAGAAGTGAGGACAATTGTGGGGCTTTCCTACTATGTCTTCTTGATGCCAATCATCTCTCAACCTGATCCTAAGAAAGCATTTTTAGTACACAAGTTGCAGATCTCTCTTCCCCTTATTCATTTGCACCTTTCCCGAAACCTATGTCAACCTTTGCCTTGGTGCCTGTTGTTTGGACCTACTCTGACCAGCTAACCTGCTTATTTCCCAGCTCCTTGTGGAGGGTGGACTGAGCCTCAGTGTGTTGGATAAAGACCCTCCTGCTTCGCCTGACAGGCATCTGCCTTCCTCCCTTGACCCCTACCCCAGCCCAGCAGCCCATGCTGCCTCTAAAACTGTTTCCCATGTTAGCTGATGGGAACCCCATGGACTCCTGTCTGCTGTACAACAAGATGCATTCTCCCTTCAGAGCCAACCCCAGCCACCACCTGAAGTTGTCACCACAGTGATTTTCAGTCCCGTGCCCGACAGATCCTGACCTCTTCTTTTGCCCACCCTTGGTGCCACCATGTGGACCGTGCTGCATTGCACCTGTCATCATTTAAATTTATAAAGACAGAATTTTTAAAGACCTAAAAAACCAAAACAAACGAACAAAAAAGAACCCTGTCAATTGTAGACCCCAGAAAGCCTTTGGCCTAATAATAATGTATTAATGTACTACATTGAGACAAATAGCTATGTAATAATAAAATTTCTTTATTTACCTCCATCAAGTGAGCTGAGTGGCTGAGATATAGATTTGCCCAGGACTCTGATCATTTTCTGCACCCAATGACCATTACTGAGCCTGTACCAGACCCAGAGTTTACTGGCACGCAAGCCTGAGCTGAGCCAGCAAGAGGTGGCTCCCTCTGAGAGGCCAAGGACTTTAGGCTCTCTGGGCTCATGCCTCTGAGTAAACCAAGACCTATTCTAGCTTTCCGGGGGTCTGTGAGTTTTGGTCCCAGTACTGACCTAGAGCCAATGCTGGGTGGCTTTGGCCTGAAGTTTTTCTCTGCTAGACTCACTGCTCTGGGAATTTCCCAGAAAGTGTTTGCCTGAGAAACTCTTTGTCCTTCCACAACCATCCCCCAGCACAGTGAGACTGTTTATGAAAAAAAATTGATCGATGAGGGGTGATGTCACAGTGCTACAGTCAGGCTGTTCTTCTTGCAGGCTAATCACACAGTGCTACAATCATCCAGACTCAAACTCAGAGAAAGAAAACAAAACAGATAGCTTCTCATCCTTATTGGTAATGGAGAAGAGAAGTGAAATGTTCAGTCATGCCGAAGTCCGGGACTTCTTGTTGAAAAACATCAGCAAAAGAATTGCCTTTCAAGGTACAGAGTGGACAAATTGAACCATAAATAGTGCTTGTCTGATTTGGTTTCATCTCCCATTCTTGCTCCTGACTCATGGCTTTTCTAACATGTGATGTGGAAAACAAATAAAAACAGACTGCCTGAATCATTAAAAACCAGATTCAGGGGCTGGAGTGGTGGCTCGGCAGTTATGGCGCTTGCCAGGCTTGCACGAGTACACAGGTTCAAACCCCAGCACCCATGTACACAACTAAGTGTCAGAGCAACGAAAGCCATGTGAAAAACTCAATAAAAATTGATTCTCTCTCTCTCTCTCTCTCTGTCCTTCTCTCTCTAAAAAAAAAAAAAAAAAAAAAAGATTCAAAGCAGTGTCAATAGATAAGAGATGACCATATCTCAGTAGTTTCCTAGAGCATGATTAACTATTATAAAACATTGTCTACTGTGTTACAGACTAGATAGCTGCTCCCACTTCCAAGAAACTGGGTACCTTTGGTTTGTCACCTTTCTTTTCAACAGCCCACCTAGCAGAGGCCCAGGAGTTGAAGAACTTGTCAGTAGGTACTATAGCAGCTCTCAAGAAATAGTGCACGTCAATTTACCATTGCTAGGCTATGGAAACAACCCCGGTGTCCCTCACAGGAAGAATGGATCCAAAAACTGTGGTACATTTATACCATGGAATATTACACAGCAATTAGAAACAATGACCTTGCAGCCTTTGAGGGTAAATGGATGGTTATGGAAGAGATCATGATGAGTAAAATCAGCTTAACCCGGAGATCTAAGGGTC
>PVKS010008254.1:0-69184 GCA_004027875.1 Aplodontia rufa
TAGCTCAGGCTTCTGAATGCTGAGGAGGGCACCTTCTGTCTCCTTCTCTGACCTCTTGTTTTGACATCTAATTTTCCCTTCCCCTCTGAAGTAACTTGGAATTTGATATCATTTTAGTTCTACAGCCCCATCAAGTACACAAATGCACGCTAACCTCCAGGTTTTCCTACTACATGCATCTGACTTCACTGGAAAAACTCTCCAATAGAGTATTCGGTTCCACCTTTCTAACAGCACCTTGCACATCCTCAAAGACTGTAGGACCCTACGCACACTATACAAAGGGGTGCCTTCACTTTCTGCTTGCTGCATGACACATTCTGCCTCAGAATGGAAAAGGGACAGGAGCATGTTCCAGGGAATCTTTGCACCTATCTCAGGACCTAGCATGCAGTAAGTTTTCAAATAATTGAGGAAATAATGACCATTTCTCTCTCATGCTCAGCCGACTCCTTGACTTCTTATCTGCACACTTGTTCAGCCACGATGTTATGAGCACATACTGCATCGCAGGCAGTCCTACAAATGCACCAGATAAGCCACAGCAGGCGTCAGGGGTACAGAGGGCTCATTTTAGGCTGGGTCAAGAAAAGTTTCTCTTATGAGACAAGGGAGATTTAGATACTCTGTCCCAGGCAAAGCAGAACAGTGCAAAACCTCTGATGCTGAGCGTGAAGTTAGAGTGAAGAGGAAAAGGCAGACAGCTCAAGAGGTGAGGAGAGGGAGTGGAAGAGGTATGGAGTAGGGTCTGACAGCCCATGATGGGGACTTTGGATTTTGTATTAAGTGAGATGAAAAGCCACTGGAGAGGTCTGAGAAAGATGACAGGATCTCAATCAGGTTGCAGCAATATCACTCCAGCTTTTGTGCAGAGATGAGCGGAAGGAGGCAGAGACGAATCTGGAAGGCAGGGCACCACTAGAAAACGCTGCAGTGGTCCAGACGAAAGCTGGTTGTGGCCTAGATGAGACTGATAGGTGGGTGCACTAGTGATGTCTTTTCCAAGTGAAGTCATAAGATTTGCTGATGTGAGAAAGGAAGACAAACAGGAGAGCTACTTCCCAACTTGGGACTCAAATAACTAGGTCAATGGGGATGCCATTAAATTAAAATGGAAACACTGGTAGAGAAACACACTGGAAGAAGGAAAAAAGAATCAGGATCTAACATGATGCATCTAAGGAGATTATTCAATTGTTTGGCCTGTGAACCTGAAGTTCAGAGGATATGTCTAAGCTGGAGGTGTGAATACGAATCACCAGGACAGACAGTGATTCTATAAGACCACAAAAACAAGCGACGGCAGGTGGCATCAGCAAAACACAGGCACAGGGAAGAAGCCCAATGCTGGAATGACAGATTTTCCAAAATCCAGAGTCTGGAAAGAGAGGAATCCAGCCAAGACAATCAAGGGCAGGCCAAGGGTGAGCACCACCACAACACCATTTTCTCTGCTTCCTCAGCATTCCCAAAGCTGCTTCTTATAAATGACCCAGATTTACAAGAAGAGCTCTGCCCCTATGGGTCACTCTGAAATTATCTATCCCGGTTCAACTGTTTGAGCGCAGTGACGTGCAGCTCCTGAATTCCTTGTAAACAATTGTACATGACAATGCGTCACACTCCTTGTCCTTTTACAGGAGCTGAATCTCTTCCACCTCATCCTTACTCCTGCCTCAGCCCCTCTAGTGCTTGCCCTGGGATTGTGGGAGTTTGTCCATGTAATCCCTGCTGGGCACTCTTCAGCATTGCTTCTTTCTCTGCTTTTGTTCTCCCCCACCCTTTTTAAAGCTAACATTTATACAGTGTCTTCTGGTTTACAAAGCACATTTTGAATACCTCAGTTTAATTCTCAAGCTGACCTCTGTGGTAAAAAGTACTATTTACTCCATTTTTAAAATGTAGAAATTGAAGATCTATAGATGACATAACTTGAGCAGGGTCACAGAGGCAGAAATCAGAGATTCCAGGGATTTATGAATTTTGAAGTCCTTGTTCTCTCCACCTTGCCACACCATTCATTGTTTAATCATTCATTAACTCATTCATGTATGCACGCATTCAGCAAATACATAGTAAGCATTAGATACTATAGCACTTGGTACACATTAATGAACCGGAATTTATAGATCTTTGAGAAATTTCGTTTCTAAAACAATAAGTGTTTTAAGTAGGCAATTTAGAAAGGGATAAGTACTACTGTAAATGGGAAAGGCGGAATAGGGTAAGGCTCATTGCCTGTACTGTCAGAAGGGGACACGACTTTCAGCAGGACAGTCAGGGCCGCTCACATAGAGAAGACAACGTCTGAGCAAGCACCAGGAGATGGGGTAAGAGCTATGTGGATACCTGGTAGAAGAGCTTTTTCAATAGAGGGTCCCCCAGGAGAGGTGGGGCCTGGTGACTGACAGCAGGGACGGATGGAAGGTAAGATCAGAGAGACGCAGGGGTCTGAGCATTGTTGACCGCTGAAAAGAGGTTGGTTTTTACTATGAAATAAGGGAGGAGCTGTGGCAGGGCATTGAATTAAATAAGTAACATAATCAGGCTTTTTTTTCAAAGATCACTCTGCTGAGAGCAAAATGTAGAAGAACAAGGTTAGAAGCAGTGAGATGATTCATTAGGCTACTGCCATAGCCAGGGACAGGCAAGGCAGCAGATTAACAAGGGACTAACAGGAGAGGTGCTAAGACTCTCCATTTGCATTGTTAAGGTAGCGAAGTTAAGATATCGTAATGGATCAGATGTAGGTCTGAAAAGACACAGGGAATCAAGGAAGAGTTAAAGGCTTTCGGCTTGAGCCACCTGCACAGTGGACCTTCTACTAGCCGAGAGGAAAAAAGCCATGGGTAGGATAGATTTGGCCAGGGGTGGAAGGGATGGTCCCAAGAACAGGTTTAGATGTGATAAATTTGTGGAGTTTGCTAGCTCGCTGACACAGATGTCCAATAGGCAGTTGGGCATGTGAATCTGGATTTGGGGAGAAAGGTTGAGCAGGAAAAAATTATGGATACTTCTATTCATTTTCAGAAATTAATCTGAATAATGATTTATTTATCCAACCAATATTGCATGGTTGCCACTCAGGAAGAACTATGCTAGAGACTCCTGTTGGTACAGAAGAGCGAAAACAGACACAACTCCTGTCTCCAAGAGTTTACAGTCTATCTACACAGGAAGAATCAGCAGCAAATAACTATAAACACGAATTACAGTACAACGTGATAAGGCCTTTTCGTGGCAGAAGCATAGTAGGTAATGGGAGTACATAACTGTAGCATCTGACCTAATCTAGGGGCTTTATTAAAAGCCTCCTGGAGGAAGTAAGGCTTAAGTTGATATCTGATAAAGCAGTTTGCCAGAGGCAGAAGGAAGAGGAGTATTTTCGGCAAAGGGGATTGCCGGGAGGTGAGACTAAAGATGGTATATAAGAGGAAGTAAGGAAAGTTAAGAAGCCACTGAGAGGGTGCAGGGCAGAGGGATGGAATAGTCTTGGAGAATATTGAGAATACTTGAATAAATATATCCTGATTGTTAGACTATGAAGCCACTGTTAATTAATTTTGTTAGGGATTTTAATGGCATAATTATTGATTTATTATCAAATTTATTATTCATGTGATGATGTATTGTTAATGTTACTTAATCAATTTATTTATTGTTTAAACATGCCCTGATTCCTAGAAGAAGTATGGCAAAACATTATAGGGGGCATGCCAAGATGCTAGCAACACTTTATTTTTCTATTTTTTCAAAAAAAGAGACAGAAAAAACAAACAAGAAAAATATTAACAGCTAGATAAATAGTGCATATTGTTAATTTTGTATTTCTCTTTTTTTCAATTTTTAAGTTTAAATTTCCAGACACATTTTTAAAACATTTTTCAAAATAAAAAAAAACATTTCTTAAAAGTGTATCAGAGAGGGCAGGAGCAGGGGCTCGGCGATTACGGTGCTTGCCCAGCAGGCACAAGCACATGGGTTCAAACCCCAGCACCCACGTACACAACTAAGTGTTAGAGCAATGAAAGTCACATGAAAAACTCAATAAAAATTGATTCTGTCTCTCTCTTCCCTCTCTCACTCTCCTTCTCTTAAAAAAAAAAAAAGTGTGAGAGAGAAGCCTTATTGAGGCAGCTGCGCTGGTGCCCATGTGCAGGGAGTGTGAGGAAGACCAAAGTGGAACTGACAGGAACAGATGAAACCACCGTCCTAGGCTGCCGGAGTGCCTGGGGACACCACCTGCAAGTCCTGAGGAGCCGACTCCCAGGAGAGGGAACACAGCTACCCAGATAGCACCAGGCCCCCGGAGACCTCAGAAAGAGGAGACAGGTTCAGTGCATGCTAAGCCTGCAACTCCTAGGCATTTTCTTTCTGCCTACTTCCTGCTCTAGCAAAAACCAGAAAAGACCAGCTTCCCTGTGGCCAAAACTACCCCGACTGCCTCATCGCATAATACAGCACTTGCCAGTGGAAGTTGCTGTTGCACCAGCTCCCTCTCCTACTGCCCCAAACGCTGGGCTAGTCTGTATTTTTTTTATTAGATGAATATGGAGTTATAATTAAGGGGGAAACATTATCAAACATCCAAGAACAAATGTATATGTACTTAGTTATCCAAGGTTAATGCCATGTCATGGATGCCCTCCTTGGGTTCCCCATGTTGCTGTTTCCCCCAGAAGACCCCCGAGTTAAATGGCTATCTCATGGAGGTCAGAGATCTCCTTCTGTGATGATCCCCCCATATTCCCACCATCCAGTCTCCTAGATATCCTTCTTAATCCCTCCCCCCACCCTGTCCCCCACCCTACCCCTCCAGGTATCCTAGGGAGTCATCTCCCTGTTTGCGTAAAGAATCATACAATTTGAGGTTATTGCTAGCTTAGCCATCTAACATACTGCTTCCCCATGTATTCTAGCTTCCACAGATGAGAGAAACCATTCGGCCCTTGAGTCTCTGAGCTTGGGATACTTCACTTAGCATAATTCTTTCCATCTCCATCCATTTAATTTCAAAAGCCATAATACCGTCTTCTCTAATATTCCATTGTATATATGCACCAAAGTTTTTGTATCCATTAGTCAAGTGAGGGGCATCTCAATAAATGGGCTACAGATGTAAAAAGAAACTTCTCACCAGAAGAAACCCAGAAAGGCCATAAATATATGAGAAAATGTTCTACATAATTAGCTATAAGGAAAATGCAAATCAAAACTTCAATGAGATACCACCTTGCTCCCGTAGAGTGGCAAAAATGAAGAATACGAACAACAACAGGTGCTGGAGGGGCTGTGGGAAAAGAGGAACACTGTCACACTGCTGTTGGGACTGCAAACTGGTTCAGCCACTCTGGAAAGCAGTGTGGAGAATCCTCAAAAAATTAAGTATGGAACCACCTTATGACCCAGCTATACCACTCCTGGGGATTTTCCCAAAAGAGTTAGAATCAGCATATTATGGAGATATGGCTTCATTAATGTTTATAGCAGCTCAATTTAGTATAGCTAGACTACGGAACCAACCCAGATGCCCCTCACTTGACGAATGACTAGTCTGTATTTACATTAGGTTTGCTCCTCTGGGTAAGTAAGTGGAAACAATTTGAAGTAGGTCTTGTTATGTTGCCCCCTGTCCTTAGAGAGAGTTCATGTGGCTCTGGGAGGAAAACACACAGAAGATTCCAGATTACTTTTAACAAGTTGGTACTGAACTCATGCCAACAGCAGGAGCTTCAGGAGTCTGCAGATTCCTGAGCACAGCGCTGTGGGCTCTCAGCACCCAGTGCATGGGGAAAAGACAGCGGCATCTAGGAACTCCAGAACATGAGCAAATAAAACACGAATAGCTCTGGGGGGCAGAATGAACCTGGGGTGTTATTTTTGGCTATCACCAAGGTGTTTTTTGAGCCTGGGTCAGCTGTTTATCCTCTCTGGGTCTCAGTTTCCCCAGCTACAAAAGCAAAGGTTTGAATAATACTTCCCTTAAGCCCTTGGCAGTACACACTATGATTCTTTTAAACAAGAGAACAAGTGGGTGAGAACCATGGATAATTCTTAATCTGAATCCAAAATGAGGCCAGCTTCAGATGGAAGGGCAGGGTTTTGCAGAGTTTTGGGACTAAAGATTTAGTAGATCAAATAAAAGAATAAAGGAATCCCAGGGGCAGGGAGCAGTGTCGGCAAGAATGGGTGGATGGAAGGCAGTGAAAAAATCATGGGAGGAGGGGCTCCTTCAAACTGCAAAGCCCAGTAGTGCTTCCTCCAGGAAGTCTTCCAGCTTTCCTCTTCAGCCTGAATTGGTCCTTAGGATGATCCCCCTGGTATTCATTGGGAGAAATAAATTGCTGAGCACCTATAGTCAGCCATGTGTTTTAAAATGCATCTCACTCAAATGTTTGAACTGCAAGGGCAAAGTACTATTAAAATCAAGGAAAAGGTGCAACAATATCAGGCTCAGAGAGGTTATGTTCCTTGTCCAAGGGTGTCCAGTTACCGGTCTATGGGTAGCAAAGGGGTCTGCGACTCTCTCATCATCCATGGCTTGTTTATTTCTACTGGATGGTGAGCTTCCCTAGGGCGAGTCATCACAACCTGTATATTCTCAGTGCCTGTCATAGAGCTGACACCGATTATATAAATACAAACCCAAATGAGACAAAACTGCCTTCCTAGACTGAGGCACAGACTACAGCTACCAGGAAACTGAAAAGCAAAGAGTGATGCGTTAGTCACCCAACCCCACGGGGTCAAACCTGTTCTGCTTATCCCGACTCACTCCCCAGATCGCCCAGGAAAGGAGTCCTCTACCCTCCCTCTCTCCTCCTACCCATCACTGTGTTCTCCGAATGGCCTGTGCTTCCCAGCTCAGAAGATGACGTGCATCCAGGAAGGCCATGGAGGGAAAATCCAGCTTCCCTCTGCTGGCCTGGAGTGACCCTGCACTGGAAAGCAGGGTCCTGACACAGGAGCGCACAGGAGGGAAACACAAACTCCAGGAGGAAAAGCCAAGTGAGCAGAGGCGAAGAGTTAAACTGGAGCGGCTAAGAGATGGATTTGGTTGGGATTTATGGAACAACTGAAAGCCTGTGTGCTTCTGCCAATGGAGCTGGCTTCATTTCACTGGACTGAACCCCATTTGGCCCTGATTTGGGAAAGACCATGGTCAGGAAACACATTTTTTGTTTGTTTGTTTGTTTGTTTCTAAGCAATGCTGGGAAAGTCTCTCCAAGTTGCTATTCCCCAGGGACCAAAAGCAAAACACACACACACACACACACACACACACACAAAATTAATGGCATACCCATTCTACAAAATAGGAAGCTCATGCTCAGAGATGTAAGCGATTTTAATCAGAATCATAAAACATAAGGAACAGCTCCAAACCATACAACAAATGCAGCTCTTAACTTCAAGGATCTTGTAATTAAATCACACGGGTGTACACATATGCACATAGACACATATATACCATTTTTACAACAGGTGAAAATGTTGCAATGTATACATGCTATAAATATGTATGGTGCATATATGTATACAGGCACATACACTGTGCTATACATCTTATAGATTTATGTTATTGTAATGCTACCATAGCCTGATGGTCTTTTGGCATACCATATCTACATTTGTAAATTCAGCAACTCAAACTTAGGACAATCCTAAGTAAATCCAGAGCTAGGATTTGAACCTAGTTTTATCTAACTTTGGACTTCAGTACCTGAGCTGTTACATTGCTTAATTTATGTTAATAGATGGTGAAATTTCACAAGGCATACCAAAAAAGACAATTTATGTGTTTTCTTTTAGTAAATACTTTAGGATTATAAAAGCCCACCTTAGGTTGTATGATATTACGCCTTACCTGGATTTAAAACATTTGTAGAGATGTACTGGGAAGGAGTGAGGGGAAAGATAAGGTGGGGTAATGGGGGGAATTTTGGGGGTAAATCTAATTTTCAGAATTTTATATGTTATTTCATCAGAAGCTTGTTTGATTGTTTAACAAATACATTTCTAAATAAAATTTTAAAAGCACACCTTAAAATGATTCAGACCCCTTCTAATCAACCAGGAAATAGCACTTTGTTAACTTCAAAGCATCTCCAAATTTGCTATCTTGTCTTTCCTTGATTTACGTACACTTTCCAAATTTCTACCAGACACCAAGCTTTACCTTCATGCTCCAACTTCCTTCTGCTGTGTCTGTCTCCTTTGGCACTGTTTATTTAGCACAACTCCCGGGGCACAACAGTTGCTCATTGTGAAGGCCTGAGTCTGTCTCCTTCAAGGATCCACTGTGATTAAAAATTTGATCCCCAGTTCGTCACTGCTGGTAGGTGACAAAATTTCTACAAGTTGGGGAATTGTGAGATTTCTTTACGTCATTAGGGGTATGACAGGTTTCTTGTGTGACCGCTTCCGTAGTTCTTGTGAAAGAGCTGTTATCCAAGAAGCAAGGCTGGCCCTGTCTATCCCCTTTCTCTTTGCTCCTATTCAAGATGTGACCACTTGCTCCTAAACATGAAACCACCATGATGTGCCGTCACACACTGCTTTCAGTGGAGGCCAAATAAAAAGGGCCTCTTGATCCTGGAGGCTGAAACTCCAAAACTATGAACTAAATAAACCTTCCTCCCTTCTTAAGTATCCCATGTCAGGTATTTCATTATAGTGATGAAAAGCTGACTAACACTGTCATATAATTTCATGAAATATGTGTTGAGATCATTAGAACCATTTAAGTACTCTACTTTGATTACTTTAAATGATCCTTAGGAGTTAAGAGAGGTGTGTGTTGCGGGGGGGTCGTACACAGTCTTCATTCGATGGATCCTCCAAGACTAATTATTAAATGGACATACATTCAGGTAGATCTGTTGCAATATATTAGATGCTTACAACCAAGTCCATCCATCTCAGATCTCCTGCAACTTCATAAGAAGTAAGACTCAGTCATGTCTGGAGTTTTGCCTTCTCTTTTTCATACTGGATACATTATTCCAAGACATGAGCTCTGAATTTCTGGGCACTAATTCTGTTGTGGGAACATGCTTTACCAACGGTTCACAGACTATATGGTACAGACGTTAGGGCATATTTTAGTCAGCTTTATGTTGTCGTGACCTAAAGACCTGACAAGAACAATTTTAGGGGAGGGAAAAGTTAATTCGGAACTCCTGGTTTTAGTCTGGAGATAGCTGACTCCATTGCTCTGGGTCCAATGTGGGGTAAAACAACATGGTAGAAGGGAGTAGTGGAGGAAATCAGCTCAGGACATGACAATCAGAAAGCAGAGACAGACTCCACTTGCCAGAAGCAAAATATATGCATATATACCAAAAGCATGCCTCCAGAGACTTAGCACCTCCAGTCACATCCTACCTGCCTACAGCTCTCACCAGTTCAACCAGTCAAATGTATTAATGCACCGATTAGGTTAAGGCTCTTGTAACACGATGATTTCACCTCTAAGCTGTCTTGCATTGTCTCTCAAGTGAGCTTTTGGGGGGACATTGAATATCTAAACTATAACAAGTCATTTGAAAAGCATACCCACTAAGTAAGAAAGGGAGGCATGTAACTGGCTCCCTGGGAAGAGAATTCCTGAACAGCGGAGCAGAGCCCTGTCCTGCTTGGGGTCCTCCCCACTCACCACTCCCAAGCGCTGCCCTTTGCTTCTCCTTCCTCAAGCCTTCCACTCCCCTCCAGGTTCTCCAATTCTTGTTATATTTTCTTCTTTCTTTGTCTCCTTTATGCCCTTATCAGTTATATTTTCTTCTTTCCTCCCTTCTCCTCTCCTGCTCTTTCATGTGTCCCCCTCATGGCAGCCAGACAAAACATCTTTACTCGAGGATTCATATTCCTGAAATATCTGTAACAGTCATCTTAATTGAGTACTTTCCTAAATACATCCAAAATAAGGTCCATAACTTTCCATCATAATATTTCCTAATGAGAGTTCATTTATGTTTAATTATCCAAGCAATTCGTTAATATGATCTCTTTTTAAAAAAACGTTTTAATTATAGATAATCACCATTATCACGGTGAAACCTTCCTGACTTTTCTTTTAATGTTTTCACGGGTATAAATATACTCTTAGAAAATATATAATATCATTGTGTGTGAGTGTGTGTGTACTGACTTAATATACATGGGAAATACTATTGTATGAATAGTTGTATGAAATTTGTGTGTGTGTGTTTTTTAACAAAATCCACAATAGCAATTTTGTGTCGACATGAACAGCTTTATTTTATAAGTGTAATCACTGAAGAGTGTTCCACACTACGAATAAACCACAGCATCCTTGTGCATTAACCTATTGGCAGATATCCTCTCTGTTATTTTACGGATCACCTGGCAATGAGAACCTTTATCCGTGCCTCCCAGGCCACAGTCACATGTCTTCTCCAGGGTACATTCTAGTTGGCGATATCGCTGGCTCGGGCGGTCTGCCTTTTTTAAAGATGAAGATACTGCCTGACCTCCCTCCAAAGCAAGTGTACAAATATAAAGTCTTTTTTTGGCTTCTTCATTTGCTTTATTTTTCTCTTCTACCCCATTTTACTTCTATCATCATTGCTATTTTATTGCTCTTAAAATCATATACAGGGAAATGGAAGTCTTTGTGTAGAGTTCTGTGAGTTTGGACAAATGCATAGTGTTATTAACCACTGTCAAATTACAGCTTCTTCATCCCCAAATCAGTCTTGGCAGTCAAACCTTCCTCCCACACCTCAGTCACAGCAACCTCGGCTGGCTCTGCTCTCTGTCCCCAGAGTTTTGCTTTTCCAGAACCCAAGCTGCTGTTTGTGGGTAGTCATGTGTCTTCGCTCGTCTAAAGAATGAATGGCAGTCTACTCATCCATTCCTTTGCAGAGGGACATTGAAATTTTTTCTTGTCTTTATTTTCCCTTTTCATGCAGTTTTCCTCCTTTTCTTCTTCCCTCCCTACCAGTATATCACCTTCTGTAATAGACTGGATGGAAGGAAACTCCTATTAGGGAACCCCAGGTATATGTGCGGAGCCATATACTGGTTCATGAAAGCTGACAGTGGCCATTTGAGCTCCACATTTAGGGACACCACGTTAATTCTTTGATGTTGGGAATATTTACACCATGGACACTGGCAAGCACTAACAACCGGAGCTATTTTTTGTTGTTGTTGTTTCATTTTGTTTTTGTTTTGTGTTGTGTTTTAGGTGAGATCAGGAAGCACTTTTAACAAATGTTGAACATTGCAAGCAGTTATTAGTTGTTAAACTCACACTGGCACTGATCTGAGAAGAGCCTATGACAACACAGCTAGTCACAAACCTCCAAGCTATTCATTATAAGGTCCCGGTTGAGCAGTACAGATGGACACAGGGAAATGCACAGTGGCTGGCGTCAGAGGTAAGCGCCTCACATCTTCAACTAAGATGCCATAACATTTCAGAGAAAGAGGAAGCATTCCCTGAGATTCCATCTGTCTAGGAATTCCCCCAGGTATCCATGAGGAAGCATTGAGGATCAGGGAGCAGATCCTCACTTACTCCTCTAACACCTTGCTTGATGCATTTGAGAAACAGGTCACCCTCCATCTGCTTACAGAGCTTTCCAGTGGCTGCCATCTCACTGGTTCCTCATCTATGTGAAATCAAACCACACCCCCATGTCCTTGCCCACTGTTTCCCTCCCCAGTGCTTGAGGGAGGTACATAAATCTTGTTCTTGTTTGTCCCCTTCTTGGGGACTCTTCTGTATTTACAACTCAGGTTCTGTTCTGGATGATCTCCCAGGTCCCTTGCAGAAGCCTGACTTCCCTGAGTCCCAGCCCTCCCGTGGATCCCCCCTCAGCCTCCCTACATCCTGCATGGCCCTGCACTGTCTGTACTTAGAGCCTTAATCTTCCTGAGCAGTGAACCGTCCCCTGCACAGTCAGGGGCAGTGCTGCCTTTCTGACTGATTGTTAGCTGATTTTGTTTGGCACTTTTTTTTTCTGGCCTCTTATAAAGCTTATTAGGGAACCATTTCCATGTTCTGTAATTTATATTTGTGACCTGCTCCAATGGGGAAATGCAAATGGAAAGATGGATGAGAGATAAAGTAATGGGGGCCCCGACAAATCCATTTACCTTACGTCTCATTTTTGTATAATTTAAAGCATTTGATATTTTCACTGCTATAATACTCTGAATTAGGAAGCAGAGAGAATATTTTTTTTCCATTTTATTGGTTAGAAAACTGAGGCTCAGAGATAGACTCTGACTTGCCAAAGCCCAAAGAAAACATTTAATGGAGTCGGGCTGGGAACTCTGTGTCTTCTGCAGAGAAGAGAATTAGTGCAACATGAGCTCAGCCTATCTGGTGGAAGTTTAGAATGAATTAATGAAAAGGCTTAGTAATTTAATATTTGAAAACAAACAAACATCATCTAGTTTATGTCGTAACTAAAAATGAGCTCCCCTCTAAAGTCTTTGGTTGGTTAATTCCCACTCCTGTGGAATTCAGCTCAACTCTGATTAACCATGGGGGTTCTGCCCTGGTGCCTGCCTGTGCATGGCTCTCCTCAGAGGTGCTGCCAGATTCTCCTGTCTATTCATCCATTTCCCTGATCCCCCATGCTGCATCTGTTTGCATACAAGGATCCACTAAAAGTGTGGAGCTCCTTGAGAGAACAGACCACATCTTATTCACCTCAGTATCTTCAGCACCTCAAATACTGCCCAGCATGCAACAGGTGCTTAACACATGTGTCTTAAATGAAACCAGTGGGAAATCTTTCAGAGGTAGCCAAAGTTCCATTCCCATCAATTGTGTTTGAAAAGGTGGAAATTAGTTAAACAAGTGTTGATCATTGAAGGCCTGCACTAATGAACTGATGAGAATAAATTATAATTAGCATATCAATTCAGGATGCAAGAAAAAGGAGTCTACCAAAAATGCTTAAAATGTTCACATGAAGTACTGTCAATGGCACCCTGGAAATTGTGTTCACACCAATTTATTATTTAGCAATTTCCTTTCGAAGAGAGAGCAAAAGAAAGCTTGCTACATGCCCAAATCAGCACAAATTCTGAATTAGTGGGGTCAAAATTAATGAGGCTTATAAGAATGTTCATATGCTTTGACCTAATAATCCTTCTGCTGGGAATCTATCCTGGGGAAATAATTCAAAGGAAGAAAAATGCTCTGTGCACAAAGAAGATCACAGTAGCCTTGGTTACAATTTTGAAAAGGTAGCAATGAAGTGAAATGTCCAACCCTGGAAAGGGACTTCTGGGGACACAGGCAAGTGTTTAAAAATGTGAGTTTCACAAAAAAAATACAGGTTATTAATGCTAGAGCTAGAGATGTACAGCAACATATAAAGACAGAGAAAGACTGTAGGGGTTTCCAATAGTGAGATCATGGCCAGAATTCTGGTATTTTTAAATGCTGTTGAATTAAGCCCGTTTGTGATTGGATAGTGATCTTTTTAGTAGAATTCCCTGAACCAGGATTCTCACTACTCTATTGATTGTGTAAGCATTTTGTCCCCTCATTCATCCTTTATTTCATTCATTGACCATCTTCTAGGTAGTATGCAGACAAAGACATGATCCTTACTCTCAAGAGCACCCTGGTGTCCAGAACTGGCCCCAACTCAATTACACGTTTGTTGTAGTAATAGAGCAAGTGAGATTTGCTTAATTCTCAAAGAGCGGGAATGCAGGAAAGAAGACTTCTGAAAGAAGGAGGCATTCATCCTGGCCCTGAAGACTGCACAGGATTTTAACAGAGGGAACAGGTGAGTGAGGACACAGAGGATCACTAGTGTCCCAGGTGCCTAGCAAACGTGGGCATAGTCAGTACCACCAATGGGAAGGTCAAGAAAGGAAGGGATTGGGGAAAAGTGTGGTTTGAAGATGGATGATGGAGAGACTGAAGAAGAAATAGGATCCCAGCCAAACCAATGCTGCTAACACTGGTCCCATGAGTATAGAAACGAGACAGGCTACCAATGGGTCAGGAATTACACACAATTCTCATTGCTCACTGCCTTTCATGTCTGGCCTGGAAGAGATACTTCTTTGCATATGGAATATTTTATTCTGTTTTTAAGAGCTCTTCATCTGTCATTTGGGACAGAAAGTTGGACCTCGTTGCAATCTGCAATCAATCAGCTAGCCTTTGCGGAAGAACTACCAGGAAGCTAGTTCTCTTCCTCTGTGGGTCTTTCTGCATTGATGTAGGCATTCAAAAACACTTAGGAGGATGGGAGAGAGGGCAGGAGAGGCAGAGTAAAGGAGAGGCAGGGAGTACTTCGGGAGCAGTAAGGGATTCTCCAAGGGCAAGTGAGAATACATCAGAATTGTTGGGGAATATGAAAACTTGGGAGGGTGCTCTCTTTGGAAAAATATTAAAAGTTGTTCATCATTCTACTAGCTTACAATACATTTTCTTTTTTTTTTTAAAGAGAGAAGGACAGTGGGCAAGAGAGGGAGAGAGAGGGAGACAGAATCAATTTTTATTGAGTTTTTCACATGGCTTTCGTTGCTCTAACATTTAGTTGTGTACGTGAGGTGCTGGGGTTCGAACACGCGTACTCGTGCATGCCAGGCACGCTCTGTAACCACTGAGCCACTGTTCCAGTCACTAATATGCATTCTTATACTTTCACTTATGCTCATATACAGCTAGTATTTATGTATATAGACACATTAAGTAAAACCCCGGACAGGATATGTGTGAGGTGGTGTGTGTGTCTGTGTGTGCATGTATGTGTATGTGTGTGTACAACTTGCTTTATTTATCATTTTGACTAAATATATATATATTTAGCATATATATTTACTTAGTGTATATATGTATGTATGTGTACACACACACACACATACACACATACATGCATACAGCTCTCCAAAGCTGCATATAGAGATTATTTTACCTTTCTTAGTGGCTTTGTGGTATTATAAGGATGCACCATAAGCTCTTTGAGCAATCCTTTATTGATAGATATCCAATTTATTTCCTTTTTTTGTTCTTCTTAGCTAGCACAGTGTTGCAAAAAATGCTGTTGTTAAGTATACCCTATACACACTATTTCTTAGAGATGATTCCTAAAGCAGAATCACAGAGTCACAGCTCACAGGTATCTTGCATTTTCATACATACATGAACCCAGATCTATGCTTCCATCAACGTAGTCTGAAAGTGTTGGCTTTTCCATATCCTCCAGTGGTGTGGATAATTTGGACAGAGTCCTTCATCCCCTTGTCTCATGCTTACTTCCATCCCTTGGCTGAGAACTTCCCTGTGTAGAAGAGACATCAGTTTTGGGGAACGTGCAGAACTTGAGACAGTGCTTATATGGAGAGTAGTTAAGCCAAGGAACTTAGGTTGCAGTGCTAGCCCTACAACTGAGTACTGCTGAGACCCTGGCCATGTCCCTTCCGTAAGATCCAATGTTCTGGGGTAAAGTTTTCTAAAGCTTTATTTCCCCTCTGGGAATCCAGGAAATTGAATTTGATGAATGAATGATTCTTTTGGCTGAGAAATCTAGCAACCCCATGACAGGAGGACTGAAGGAGAGGAAGGGGAGAGGAAGGAGAGAGGCCGAAAGGGAAGACTACAACAGAGCAGAGTAAGGGGGAGGAAGCTAAATGGGGAACAAAAGAAAAAGGAAGAAATCAAATAAAGGAAGCAATGAAAAATAAGCCCATCTCCACGGTTATTGTTACAGCAAAGCCTTTTAAAAATTCAATGTGAAGCAGTGCCAGGAGCTATAACCTTTGGAAGAAAGAGAAAGGGATTCTGAAAAGGGACTGGGGAACAAGAATGTTGTTCTTTTATTTTCAAAAACCCCAAATTTAATTTTGCCCAGAAATAATGCTTTTTCATGTTGAGTGAAACCAAAAGAGAGGAACAGCTGGTCACAGGGGAGAGAGCGTGGTGATAGATTACCACTCGCGGTTGCAAGATGCCGTTTGCACCACAAACACAAGAGCTCTGCGCCCCCGACAGGGAGGTGGGCTCTTTGCTCTTCACTGCAGCGTTAATCACAGCTGCCCAAGCCATCATCCTCACTGGCCTCCACTTCTTAGGTTGCTCTTACACCTTCACAGAACAAAAATTGATAATAAGACTTGAGCAAGGATACAGAAGGAGAAAGAAGACTGGCCTGGGAGCTCAAAGGGTTTGAAGCATAATTCTGTCCAGCACTGGTTCTGTAGCTGAAAATGAAATCATTTTCCTCTCTGGGCCTCCGTGTGTATTTCATTCTAATGAAGGGGTCCTCAAAGCCCATGAAAGAGCAGCAAAAAGAGGTTGTGCATCACCTCGGAACTTGCTAGAAATTCACTGTCTCTGGCCCTGCCCCAAATTCAGTGACTCAGACACTCTGCAGGAAGACTTAGCAACCTGCTTTAGCAAGGTTTGAGACACACTGAATCAAAAGATCACTAAATCATCTGACACTTTCACACGACACAGGTATGCCCAAAGATTTAAAAAGGTTGGGGTGGGGAGAGTGAAACTACACAGCTTTAAACACTTTCTGAATCTCAGATCTCCAAGGCCAAGGGTCACCTGGGCATCTGGGGCTGCCCTTCCCCAAGTTTCCTGCTTAGGCTGTTCCTAGACATCTTGCAGCTTACGTTGCAGTCCTTTAACAGGCAGCGATGGCACTTTCTGGTGAGTTTAGGATCATCTGGAGAAATTCGGAAGCCTAGGATCCATCTGAGACTGAGTAAGTCATAATCTGTATTTTTAATCAGATCCTGAGATGATTCAAAAGAACTTTAAAGAAGGTTGAGCTGCCAATCCGACCCCTTCTCTATTTTTCTTGATTCCACATTTTGCACATTTTGAATCACTGCCTTCTTCTTTTAATTATCCTTGGAAATGATCATGTTTCCTAGAGGCATGGCTTAAACCTACTTTTACTCAGATTTAATAAACTGCACACTACCCAAAGTACAGAGTATCAAATTTCCTAGTGCCTGAAGCCAATGGAGCTGCATTTTTATCCTCGTCCTGTGGGAGGCAGTGTGGTACAGGCAAGAAGCCTGAATTCTGCCATCTGGGATCAGAGTTCCAGTTCCAGGGCTGCCTCCAGCTCTGTGTTCCACAAAGATGTTGGAATTTTCAAAGCCTCATTTCTAAAACGGAAGTGTTCTTATTTTTTTCTCTTTTGAGTGGTTGTGGGTCTTGAATTAGATAATAAAAATAAATGTAAAAGTCCTCATTGAAATGCAAAGAAATATAATGGCTATTATGAAAGCTACTCTTGATCACCGTACGCTTAGGACTTTTTCTAGAGCTGATCCCAACAACTTATCCCCTTACTCCTTGTGCTGAAAAATGGGTACCAATTTTCACATTTCCCAGTCTCTCTTGTGGGGTTTTATTAGGGAAGCAAATACTGGATTTCTCCACCCTCCTTCTCAATAAATGTGTTTATTACTCTGTAAATTCCAACATATCAGTAGCTTGTTACAGAGAGAAAAGGTCGCTGCCAAGAAAGATGTGTCATTCCACAGGAAATTTGGGTTTAATATATACAAGGGAGCCGGGACGTGGAAATCTCTTTGGAAATGATAAAGCCCTATAATGAAAAATACCACTACAATACTGGGCTCATTTCAGCAGATAAATATTTAATATAGATCAGCCAAGATTAATTGCCTACTGAAATGCACCCATCCTCTAGCTGGTGAGGAGAAAGAGCATCTTTACGTTAATTTATGACGGAGTTTTTGAAACAAGCAAAGCTGAGCTTGTCCCGGGATCATTTTTCCTATCATTGAGAAATACATTGCAAGGTTCCCAAAGCCTTCCGCTTGCCTCTGGGCTCCTGCTGCAGTGTGCTGTGGACCGGCCACTCCTTTGCATACTAATCAAGTTCTTACAGGCATGGGGAAAAAAAAGTTCTAGAGAATCACTGGAATCAGCTGTGGAACAAACCAGTGAGAGAAACTGTCTTGGTTCTCATGGAGCTTATAAGAATGAGTCTGCGTCCAGAAGAAAACAGGGATGGGACGGAAATCAAGGAATTGTAAGCACGGGTCAGCACTGAGGAATCTGAGCTCAAGCATTTACACACATTCAAACCTCAGCAGCAGCCATGGTACATAAGAAAGTCTCCATTTCATAGAAAAGGCAGCACTGATGCTAAGATACGTTCACTGACCTCGCCGAGGCCCACAAACAATAAGTGGTAGACGTAGCATTTTGATTTAGATATTTCTCAGTCTAGAGCCCATTCCTATAAGCCTCAATGAAATTACTCTGCTGATGGTTAAAAATTCCGCACTTGGGGGTTAAAAATATGAAGAGAATTTCAAGTTCAGTTTTTCTGGCTGTGAATTTCTTTATCCTCCCCATTATTTCATCCTAATTACCCGTTCTCCTTTCTCCTCCTCCCCTCCTGATATCCAACAGACTTTCTGGCTACTGCAGGGCTTTCTGGGGCCTCAGAACCCAGGAACAAGTAGAGCTTCACCAGTGGCTCCAGGAGGCTGTGTCCGATGTCCCCTGGTGATTCCCTCCTAGCTCATCTTCTTTTTCTTAGATGAACTGAGGTCCAGTTTGCACGAGGAAGAACTAAATGGGCTCAAGTAGAAGCACAAAGCTAACCAGTTAAAAAAAATACTGAGTTCCTGGAAACAGGGTCATCCCTTTTAGATGCTATAAACACCATTTTGGTTAATCTGCAAACCTATATTTTTGTTTCCTTAAAAGATATGTTTCCCTTTCACAAACCATGATTTTGTATAAATTTTCCAAACCTGTCTACTTCCATACCGTTATTAGAAATTATCCCTTAACATTGTTAGAGCTTTCCATTGTGTAACTGTCCCATAACAACCCATGAGACCATGTGGGTCTCAGCATGTCGCAGATAGGGGTCTGAGGCAACCATGGGAATGTCAACCCAACCCCACCCATAACTGTTGTTTTTTCAAATCTCCTGCCTAACGGGAGTTCCTGCCAGAGTTTCTGTAAATTCTCTCATTCCCAGCCATATGCTGCGTTCTCCGGTCAGCAGAGTAGCAATCTTGCTACTCCTAATAAAATCTCTTGTCTCAGGTACCAAGGGTCTCAGCTGCGCGAGCATGTCCAGCAAACCCCCTCATTATTCCTCCAGTTATCAGTATCATCAAAATCATCATTGCCGTCATTGTTAATATGAACATTGGCATTGGCACCAGTTGAAGAAATTAATGGCTGTCACCCCCAAAATGCCATCAGTGACTTTTCTCCTTGTCAGCATTAATATTATAAGCACCTTATCCCACCACGATCAAAGTATCTTCTACATCACTGTGGGTATCAAGAGCATCATCATCAACAACATTTCTTTAAAAGTGCAATGAGCTTAATATATGCCTACTACAAACGGGAAATGCGGGGGAGAGGTATAGCCTTTGTGTATAAGAAACTTTGATGGGGCTGGCGCAGTGACTTGGCAGTTACAGTGCTTTCCCGGCACGCACAAGTATACGAGTATACGGGTTCAAATCCCAGCACCACATACACAACTAAGTGTCAAAACAACCAAAGCTTAATAAAAAAAAAAATTGATTCTCTCTGTCTCTCTCTCTCTCACTGTCCTTCTAGAAAGAAAGAAAGAGAAAGAAAGAAAGAAACTTTGATGTACCCGGTGGACAAAAGAGTTGACAACACAAGGCTCAATTTTTAAATCCCAAAAGATTGCTGCTGGACAATCTGGAAGTTCAGAGCAGCCCCACCTGCTATGAAAGCCTTTGCTTTCATAGAAGAGCCCTTTTTGGGGGAACTCACTGGACGGAGAGTTCCAGCCGGTGCCTGTCGCTAATCCATTCAAGATTCTGATCAAGTCATCTAACCACTCCAGTTTCAGCTATTAAGTAGAAAAGAAGTGAAGTGCTAGACAGGACTGACTGAAAACACCTCTCCAGACCTCCAGATTCTCAGAATCCTTGGGTCCCTCAGACACGCGGTTGCTTGTTTTTATCCCCAAATCACCAGTCTGATTATTTCACCTCCATGAATCCAAGGTAGAAAGAAATGTGTGAAAGGAAAAGAGAAAAATAAAACACTTGGAAAATTTCCTCTGACTTATCTCTCCTCTCTGGGGACCCAATCCTAGTTTATTCCAAATGCTCAGTTTACATTATAATGCACTTCAGTTTTGAATAATTCACATGATACTTTAAGCTCTGCCTTTGGAGTGCACTGCATCATAGTAGCGACCAGGTTCCAAGGAACAGTTCTAGAATAACATCCGAAATATATCATCGCAAGATGAAATTTCCTCATTATCTTTGCTCAGAGATGGTTTGCATTTTTTGCTTTAATTCTACGTACTCTTCCGGGAATAGGCAGCTCTAGGTTTGATCTCAGCACTTCTCAGCATTGCATACCTGGGACGAGTTCATTAACTTCTCAGAAATGCAGATATCTTATGGGTAGAAATGGTATAATCACATCTCAATGGTACAGTGAACGATTCAATTGGTGAGATACATCAGAACACTAAGCCAGATGCACTGGACTTGTTCATTGATGAAAAGAGAATATAAACAGATAAATAAGGCAATAAAAAACAACCCAGGGAATCAAAATCTCAAGGGTTTCCAAAGGCCATGGAATTAATGTTCAAGTTCAAATATACCAATAACACCATCTTAGTGGTGAAGTACTATCCACACCTGAAGACACTTTAAAAAAAAAAATCAGAGGCTCATTGTTATTTTTTAAAAAGAACTCACATGGGTCAATCAAAAACATGTCATTGGGGCAAGGTTTAAAATATTGTACCGCAGAATGACAAAAGATGGGTGGGAACTGCTTGATGTCTGTTCGTTTGCATGCAAGGGCCTGCCTGTTCCAACCATCCTTTCTTCTCACCTCATCTGAAGAGGTTCCCTTCAGGAGAACAAATAACTCTGACCTCATCACAGCTTTCTGAAAAGAATTTATTCTAAAAGATGTGGTTGCTATGTGACTTTTGGAGGTCAGACATGTAAAGGGCAATAATCACCACCCAGTACTTCCTTCCCTTAATAAAAATTCCTCCACATTTTATGCACAAACTTATAATGTGATATGTGCAAAATATCATGTTGGATGCTTGGAAGAAAGAACAGATAACTAGAACATGGGCCTTGACTTCATTGGTTGACAAATTTTTTGTGATGACAAGAGGAAGAAAGAAGCAAAAAATGCAATACAGAAGGAAAAATATCTCAAAAGTTATTTCATTAATGAGCAACCATTGAGTGCCTGCTACGTGTGATGTATCAAAAATTAAACAAAGGTGGGGGTCAAGGCTTGGGAGAGGAAAAGAGGTCAATCTAAAACAGCATCATGTCCTATACCACTGAGCTCTTCCGGTGGGGGAGTGTTTCTTAATCAAATTCATGGTCATAGGATATAGCTCAGGTCCTGGAACACATTAGGTGTTCAATTAAAGCATTTGAAGCATATGAAAAGGGTGAATGTCCCAAAGCAAAGGTGTCATTTAAGTCAATTGTGGAAGTCTGAATGTAGTTTAGAAAGGCAGAGAATGGCAAGGGCAAGTCAGAAACACGTTTGATGACTGATTTGATAAATGGAAAAAGAGATTTCCAAAGCAAAGCAACAAGACAAGAGAAAGCACACAGGGAGGTATTAGGTGTGATCTTGCCTTAGGAAAGAAATGCAATAATAAGGAAATGACTGGAATAATGAGCTAAATAATTTGGATTCCATATCTTCAAGCCCTAGAAGGTGATAAATATAATAGAGAAGAGGAAAATTATAGTCTGATCTTTATTTTAGAAGGTCAGTTAACTCTAGAGGATCCATGTAAGGAGACCTACTTTGGACACTAGTGACATTATGGGAATGAGAGAAGGTGATGGCATGATTTTGGCTAGGAAATTAAAAGAGGGTAGAAGGGGTAAGTCAGAAACAAGCTTGAGGACTTGTTTGATAGATGAAAAAAGAAAACACCATTCTACTCATCTTAGAAATTTCCCTGCAGATAACCTAAGAACACAAAACTCCAAATTCAATAGATAACCTTTTAAGAGTACTGAGTGTCCTGTCACTCATTCAAGTTTGTATCAACTTAAAAATCTAGAAGCATCCATGCATTGATCAATAACCCATTGACTATCATTTGTCCATTTACATATCCATGTGATCTTAAACCTATGAATTTGATAATTTTGCACAAGCTCCATTATAATCCCTTGTCCAAGCCATTGTTAATTTCTTGCCTGGGCAATTTTACTAGCCTCTGTTTTAGACCTGGTTTACTTTCTTTTTCCCTCTTCTGGTTGGTTCATGGAGTAAATCAAGAATTTTTGGTAAAAAATAAGAGTGAGGTGATCAAGCTAAAGCATTTTCAGATAACAATTACAAAAATTAAATTCATTTTTAAAGAACAACAGCAACTATTAAAGACTGTGGAATATATCTGAAAGCAGAGAGATACCATAGGCCAGTTTACTGTTGAGAAACCACCTCTGGAAAAAGTAAGAATGACATGCCTTTGACTTCTTGGTTTAAAGGTACTTCCCAACCCCAAGAAATATACAGTGGTAGAAGTATGCACCCTTACAGAGAAGTAGAGAACAGAAGCCAAGAAAGGACACAGAGTCTGAAACATGACAAACAATGAATATTAGTGCTCATTCTAAATTACATTATTATTATTGCTATTATTATTATTATGTGATAAAGAAGAACAGCTTGGGAAAAGTGGCTAACTTTCTGGCTTGATTCTCTGCCAATAATCCTGATGTTAATAGAAACAGAGTACCCAGAAGGCAGATTGGTGGGGAAGGAAAATGAGGATTCTGAGATTTCAGGGAAAAGGTTGTGAAAGTATGCAATTGGTGGTTAGTTGCAAGAATTTTTGAAATTGAAGCAGAGAAGAAAGTTGAAGATAACAACTGAGGAGCTGTTGGGTCAGTTATAATGGAATACATGAAGGAGAGAGCTGTGGCCCAGGAAAGAGTAGCAGTGGGTGATATCTGGAAGAAGAGACTCACAGCAGACTTATATGAAACACTGATAAATAGTTGGAGTAGTCCCCAGAGTGTCAATCAGACTCCCAGGGCCTCCACTCATACAACAGTGGCCATATGGAAATTATAAAATGATCCTCTCTCTTGATAGGTAAATGGCAAAAATGGGTCCCTTCCAAGAATATTTATGTAGCCCCATGACAAGAGGTAGCCTCCATCAGTCTCCTTCATCAAGATCCCTTTGTACAGTACTCAAACTATTCAACTGTACATACCCAGAACATCTAGCCTTGAGTTGTTGAAGCTGTCAAAGGCCACTGAAGTCAATTATCCCATTGTGCTTACATTCTCTCTTGGTCAGATTATGAATCTGTCCCTTTGGTGACAGGACAGTGATTGCTCCCTCGGTTCTAACAAGGTGCTCACTCTCACCTCTGGGCAAATCTGATCACTAAAGAATTTCACTTACTAGACTATCCACCAATTCTCTCCCTGGAGGTAACCCATGACCAACTCTCTGCTCCCCAATATAGGTTCCAAATATGTAAGTTTATAGACTTTCTCCACCTAACACCAGACCAAAGCCAATGGCTACTTTCAGAAACAAGCTCCCACATTATTTAGAACACTGGGCACCCCATAGCAGGCAGTTGAGGAAGCAGCTGAGACATCCGAGAATGTCTTTCACCTGGCCTTGTCCCCCAAGAGTAGGTGGGTGGTACTCAGTAAAAGAATAGGATCCAAAAGAGGGAAAGAATTATAGAGTAGACTGAAATAGAACTGCAAAATAGATACAGCCCTGACCTTCTCTCTACCATCCTCCATCAGCAGGAGACAAAAGGAAATCTTCCCTGAAGCATGGTGAGTTGGTTGTTCTTAATGAATCAACATCATTCTGCTAACTTTAAGAAATGAATCTTAGGGGTGAAAAACACGTTTCTTACCAAAATCAGAGGATGACAGTCAATGAAAGCTAATTTTTTTAAAAATTTTGAGAAAGGCGGGGACTCACTGAACCATAGCATTTAACAGCTGGAAGGGACCCTGGACTTGACAAAGTCCCTTGTAAAAGATGAAATAATTAATCTTGGATTAGAACCATAATATTCTATGTTTTTCTACCCATTGCTACTACCCTACCTCTGCACACTATGACTGCTTACTTAGATGAGGAGCAGAAAAATATCACAGGCATAATCAGAATAGAAACAAAAATAAAGTCTTAAGCTGTGTATGTCCTTAATATGCTTTAAAGCATTGTTTTATAACTATTTACTTGCCTGTGATTAACACTACCCTACAAGCTCCTTTAGCCACTACTCATGACATTCCTCATATCCATAGTAACCAGCAGAATGCTTGCCACAGAATAAGGCTCAAATATTAATATCACAAAAGAATATGTGAATGCTTGAAATAATGATAAATACAAGGAATTAAGAAACTGTTCTTTGTTTATGACTCACTCAAGTTCAGCCTTTTATAGACTCTGCTAATACAAAACAATCCAACTTCTAGCTTGAAAATTATGTCTTTCATCTGATAAGAGATGTCCTAGACTGATATCAGAGGCAAATGGACAAAAATGTTTTATGACCACAGGCCTGGAAGATGGAGATACCCCCAATGATGAGGGAATTTTGTGTAGCGGGTTTGTTTTTATTGTGTTTGTCTTTCATGAGGGTGACGAAATGAAAGATCAGAAGTTTAGCTAAGGTCAAGAACATAGGAATTTGAGTTCAACCAGCTTGCTAACAAGAGTTATCCCTTAGGAGATTGCAATATATTTACTGATTTATTTGTTGATTCTATAAAGACCTGTTGGATGGCCCTCATACACCTCAGGCACATTTCTTGGCTCTGAGGAGATAACAGTGACGAAAGCAGACAGAAATCCATGACCCTATGGAGCTTATATTCTGGATCAAATTTTCCTAAACGATGATGGGTCTTTCTATTAAAGTTCTCCCTATATAGCATGACTAATCAGTAAATTGAAAGTGAATTACCCCCTAGAGTGTGACAGGTTACAAGAATACTCCAGGGAAAGAGTGCTACAATATAAATCTTGACATTGTGTTCTGCTCTAAGAAGTAAGGAAAGGGAATATCTTCTAGGTATTTCTTTTCCCTCAAACCTAAATATGTCAGATTCTCCTGCTGCATGCTTGAAAAACTCATTTCCAAAACTCTTCTCTGAAAAGTATTGCAAGAATCAACAATGATCTATGTAAGCTGAGTACTAAGGATAAGAAAGAGCTCATCAAACAGAAAGGCATCTGTGGAACAGTTAAAATGAGTACTGAAAATCATGCCAGAATTCTTTCATAGATGTCAAAGCTCAATCACTTATCAGAGAGATTATATTGGGCCAATCAGGTAGCTACTTGGAGACTTGGCTACCTCATCTGTAAAATAAGTTGCTATTAACTACCTCGAACAGCAGTGCCTCCCAAATTTTAAGGTTTTATACAAAGATGGTATATTTGGATAAAAGGAAGTAAACTGAGAAAAAAGGAAGGTAAAAAAGAGGAAAAATGGGGAAGGAGAAGAAATAAGAATTGTGGAATATTAGGAATGGAAACAGAGCTGTTCTTCTATAATCCAGTCTAAGGCAGGGATGCTCATTCTCCTCATGTCTATTCACACAGTACTAGAAGTCATAGCCATAACAATTCAGCAAGAAAATCAGAAAAGAAGAAATAAAATTATCTGTGTTTGCAGATGAAATGATCATATGTGTAGAAAATCGTAAGGCTCAGCAACAGGAACAAAGCCTATTATAACTTTGAATTGAGTAAAATTTGAAGAAAACAAAGTCAGCATACAAAAGTCACTAGCATTTCTATACAGTAATAATACCTGGAGCCCTAAAACTACTAAAAGTAAACAAATGAATAAACACTATTGGAATTATTCTGGGTGATGATTTTTTTTGTGTGTACGACACTAAAAGTATAGGAATCAAAAGCGAAAAGAGACAAGTAGAATTATACCAAACTGAAAAAGATCTTCACAGCAATGAAAGCAATCAGCTGAGTCAACTGGGTGAAAAGGCAACTTATGCAATGGGAGAAAATATTTATAAACCACATATCTGATGAAGGATTAATATTCAACATATGTAAGGAATTAAAATATCAATAGGAAAGCAAAGAACAAAAGTCTGTTGAAAAGTGGGTCGTGGACTAGAATAAACACATCTCCCCTTCCCCCATCCCCCAAGAAGATAAACAAAAGACCAACAGGTCCATACAAAGGTGTTTATCATCAGGGATCACCAGGAAAATGCACATTAAACAACAATGAGATATCCCCACTCACCTGGTAGAATGGCTATTACGAGTACTTGTGAAAAAGCGGAGAAAATGCAATCCTAGTACACTGTTGACGGGAATGTGAATTCATATAGCCATTTTGGAAAACAGTATGGAGGTTCCTCCAAAATTGAAATTAAAATTCCTATTTGACCTAGCAATCCCATTTCCAGGTACATATCCAAAGAAAATAAAATCAATACATTAAAAATAGCATTTACACTCCTATGTTCACTGCAGCATTACACACAAGACCTGAAAATGATCTAAATGTGCGCATGTTCATCAGCAGATTGATAGAGAAAATATCTGTCTCTCTCTCGCTCTCTCACTCTCTCTTTTGCTCCCCCCCCCACACACACACACATACATGCACACACAGCAAGTAGAATATTATTCAGCCTTATAAAGAAGGCAATTCTAGGCAGGCCTATTGGTTCATGCCTGTAATCCCAGTGGCTCAGGAGATGCAAGAGGATTACAAGTTCAAAGCCAGCCTCAGTAATTTAGTAAGGCCCTAAGCAACTTGGAGAGACCTTGTCTCAAAATAAATAAATAAGTAAAAAGGGCTGGGGATGTGGCTTAGTGTTAAAGAGCCCCTGGGCTCAATCATCTCTGTTACATAAAAAAGAAAGAAGAAGAAGAAGAAGAAAAGAAGAAGAAGAAGAAGAAGAAGAAGAAGAAGAAGAAGAAGAAGAAGAAGAAGGAAGAGGAGGAGGAGGAGGAGGAGAAGAAGAAGAGGAAGAAGGAGAAGAGGAAGAGGGGGAAGAGGAAGAGGAAGAAGAAAATTATGTCATTGGGGGTGAGACGGATGTTAAATGAAATAAACCAGACTCAGAAAATCAAGCACTGCATGGTCTCACCTACATGTAGAATTAAAGAGTTCAAACTCAACAAGGAAGGGAATTAAGTAGAGGTTGCTAGGTGTGGAGTGAAGAGCTAACAATGTAGAGATATTGGTTAAAGGGCACAAAGTTTTAGTCAAGCCAGACAAATAAGTTCTAGAGATCTATTGTACAGCCTGGTGACTACAGTTAACAACACTGTATTGTAGAATTGAAATTTAATAGTATAGATCTTAAGTGGTCTCAGGAGTGGGGGGGCACTACAATGGAGGAAGGGAAGGGGAGAGAGGAGGGAAGGATGGGGAGTCAATTTGTGAAATGATGTACAAGTTAATTAGCTCATTATGTTGATAATTTCAAAATTTATACATACATCAAAACATGGAGACATATATTTGAAATATTTGCAATTCCAATTGGTCAATTATCCCTCAATACAGCTGAAAAACAAAAAAGAAATGGAAAATATTTTCAGCAACTAGTGCTGTAGGTGAGTGACCCAAGGTTCAGGATGGTGATGTGCTGAGGTCACAAAGGGATGCCATAAGGCCATGTCAAAGATGCGGCAAGACTCCAGCTGCAAGATTTCCTACCTGTTTCCCCCTCCTCTGTGGCACTTTGTTCAGACTCTGGAAACAGAATTCCTGGGTCTGAACCACATTCATATGATCTTCCAACTGTGCACCTTTGGGTAAATTACTCGTCTGAGCCTCTATTTCCCCATCTGTAAAGTGGGGTTAGAGGTAATAGCTGTAAGCATAGAGTTGTTGGGAGCCTCAATGGCTTACAAGGGCTATAAAAGTTTTAGCTATGAAAGTATTTGATATAGCAAACTAGTTTATTAGACCCATTCCTCTGCGACTAGTTTTATTTTTGAACTTTGTTCTTGGTTAATGAATTCCAACTCAATTCTTTTTTGGTGTTTTCCCCGAGGCTCTGCTTGTTTCTATTAAACTTTTTAAACATCAATGCAGGAAGACTTTAACATGGTAAAGAGATTCCACTTCCTAGAAACTCTCCCTTAGGAAATCCCTGGCTTTTAGTGGTCCCTTTCCCAGCCCTTCTTAATAATAATAAAACAATAATAACCATAAAAATAATAGCAACAACAATTAAATAACTGGTTGAGCTGAAGCAGTTAGGGTAAGGACTCTGTTCTGTCGATAAGAAATATAATAGTCTCCATTTTCCTGTTGCTGACAAGTGTCCCAGTCCTGGGAGGCCCAGTGACGTTTTGTAAATCAAAAGAATGTTGAACTCATTATGTGGAAGCACAAGTTATCCTTTCATCGGTCAATCTGTCTGGGTCAACTGTTCTTGCACATTTATTCTGGACATCTAAAAGATAGGACATCTAACTGCCCATCTCCGATATTACAGCTGCCGTTCATTTTGCTATCCTAAAATGGTATTCTGAAATCAGGCCACTCGAAGGCAATTATTAGGTACCAAAGCGCTATCTCCCATCAGAGTAGTGGAAAGAATCCAAAGCCAGGTCCCCAGTGCCAGTAAATAAGAACAATCCAGCCCATGTGACACCGTGTACAGGGTTTACTAAGCGCATTTACTTTTGCTTTCTTTTTTGAGCATCATCCTATAGCTCTGTGGGGGAGGAAACGATTACACATTCCTGAGAGGAGGAAATTAAGGCTCAGAGAGGATAAATCACCACTCAAAATTTTAAGGGAAGAAAGAATAAGATGCAAATACAAATCTTTCACAGACTGCATCTTCCCCTACCCCATCCTCTTCCTTCATAGCTTCCATATTGCAAACATTTTGACGTGATTTGTCTCCCAAAGTTTCAGGTGCTGGAGGTTGGTCCCCAGTGTGGTAGTGGTGAGGGGGTGGAAACTTCAGGAGGTAGGGCCTCAGGGAAGGTAAGATTTGCTCACAGGGGTCCTGCCTTCTGAAGGCATTAATGCTAGTCTGGAGGAATGGATTCATTTCCAAAAGGACAGAATGTTATAAAACAAGTTTACTGCTTTGGGTCTTCTCTTCCTGTCTCCCCATGTGAAATCAATCTCTCCCCATACATATGTGCATCCACCATGTTGTGATGAAGCCAGAAGTGCCTCACTTGAGCCAAAAAGACCCAAGCACCATGCTCTGGAACCTCCCCAACTATGAGCTAAATAAACCTCTTTTCTGCATAAAGTTCCCAGCTTCAAGGATGTTATTAGAACAATAGAAGAAAGACTAATGCAATAGCCAACTTCCACAGTATTGTCTTAATTTAATTGAGCACAGATGGACATTGTTAGCAGACTATGTCTTCACTCCAAGTCCTGCTTCAATCCATGTATTTTGCATCACTTAACCCAGCATCTCAGCCCCATCATCTACTCTCAGTCACCATCCTCCATCCTCATCCAGTTCCAGCCCTCCACACCTCTGCTTCCTCCTTTGGTTACTCTAGAACTTGCACCTCCCAAACCCTTCTAACTCTGAAATATTATTAAAACTTTCCTGTCTCTACCTTGTCTATCACAGCACCTGTTCTCCTTTTCAACACCTGCAAGTGTATAACTCCCTCTTATACCTTACCTACAATCCACTGTCCTTACTTCTTTTCATATACAACTTAGATCCAATGATCTATCCATATACTTTTTTTTAAAAGAGAGAGGGACAGTGAGAGAGACAGAGAAAGGGAGACACAACTTTATTTAGTTTTTCACATGGCCTTAGTTGCTCCAACACTTAGTTGTGTACGTGGTGCTGGGGTTTGAACCCGGGACCTTGTGCTTGCCAGGCAAGCGCTGAAACTGCCGAGCCACCGCTCCAGCCCCCCATATACTTATTTTTGACCAGTGCTCTAGGTCAGTCAATTAAACTTAACTGACAACTAAAAGTTGTATATATTTGTGATGTTCATCCTGGTGTTTTGGCATATGTTTGCATTGTGAAATGGATAAATCAAGCTAATTAAAACTAATTAATGTAGTTCCTAACATATTTTATTTTTTTGCTGAGTACACTTGAAGTCTACTCTCTTGCTAATTTTTAACTCTACAGTACGTTGCTGTTAATTATAGTCACGATGTTGAGTGATTGATCTCTGGATTTATTGCTTCTATCTAACTAAAATTTTATATAGCCCAGTATCTCCCCAAGCCCCCTACCTCCTCACCCCTGGGAACTACCATGCTACTCTGATTCCAAGAGTTTGACTTTTGCAGATTCTGCACACAAGTGAGAACATGCAGTATTTATCTTTCTGTGTCCAGGTTATTTTACTTAATAGAATGCCCACAAGATCCATCCATGCTGTCACAAATGACAGGATATTCTTGCGAAAAGTTGAACGATACCCCTTGGTGTATTTAAGCCACATTTTTAATCCATTCATCTGTTGATGGACACGTGTCAATTCTATATGTTGGCTATTATAAATAATACTGCAATGAACATGAGAGTGAGATACTTCTTTGCTTTAATGATTTCATGTCATTTGGATATAGAGGCATACTTAGTAGGGGGTTTTCTACATCAAATGATAGTTCTATTTTTAATTTTTGCCAATACACTTAACTTGCCCAGCTGTCTCCATTTCAAGCCTCATCCTGCTGAACCCAACACTTCCATCATTCATACTGCTACACAAACACTTCAATCACTTTTTAGAATAATATCCCAGCTGCACAAACTATAGCCATTAGAAATTGCAGTGACCAACCTTATCAAAGCCCTACTTCCCAGTAACCCTTTTATATTTTCTTAATCAAAACCTTCTACCATTCTACAGATAAATAACTTCCAAGTATTTCTGAACACTACAGTTTTAGCACCCCCAGCACCTTCTTCTGTGGTGACTGATTTCATATCCTACTTCACTAAGTGAACACAGGCCATGAGAAGTCCCTTTAAATCCTCACAAGTGACATCCTTAGACTTATCTACACTCACATCTCTCTTTTTCTTCTTTCTTCTTTTTCCAACTGAAAGGCATCCCTTGTTTACTTCCACAGGTGCTCCTGTTCTTCCCCTTCCTACCTTTTCAGGAACTGCGTGCTCAAACATAACCCCACCTAGAACCACAACATCAATCTCTCCTTCCCTTAACTGTCCCCTTCCTCTTAAAAACCAAGCAACAAAAACAACAGATAAAACTTCTTGTTTTATATCTCTGTCCCCTCTCATAGCTGTGTGGTTTTTTTTTTTTTTTTTAAGAAAGAGGGACAGTGTGAGAGAGAGGGAGGAGAGAGGAAGACAGAATCAATTTTATTTAGTTTCTCACGTGGCTCACAGACTTCATTGTGTTCACGGTTGCTGGGGTTTGAACCTGCGGACTTGCGTATGCCAGGCAAGCGCTGTAACTGCTGTGCCACCTCTCCAGCCTAAAGCTGTGCTTCTTTAAAACACAAAATGAAATGTCTACACCCTTTCTTCTCACTCTCAGTCCACTGCAACTTTGTTTCTGTCCCTATTTTTAACTTATATAATTCTTGCCAAGTTAAAGATGCTAAATATATTTAGAGTTCTTACTACACATGCTGTATCGCAAATCATGATCCTTGGTTACCTTTCACCTTCCTTCTTCAAACATTCCTGTGTTTTATTCTCCATGATACCTAGAATCCACGGGTTTTCATCTAGACTAATGGCCATTTCTCTCCCTTTCCATGTTTTCCTCTGCAAATGCTAAATAGACTTTCATGAGTGAGCATAGCCCAAGTGCTACTTAAATGACTTTGAGTATCATAATTTCTTATTCCCAGTTCTTTACTAAGGGGCAGGACCAAGTATACAACTGTCTACCAGTTTCTATTTGGCTCATTCATAAAGTATACATTCAATGTTTTTAAAACTATCTTTACCATTGTCAACCACCACCCCCCACACAGTTGACTCCATCAAAAATGTGCACCTTCTCTTTTTCCTACTTAACACAAATCCGGAGATGCACCACCGAAGGTAACATCTTGTCATTTCCCAGCTACTTGAGTTTTCTTCTCTCTCAAACTTCATATTCAAACACTTACTGAACCCTGACTCTATCTCAGCTATGATTCCGTTTTTGTAGCATTCTTGAAATGACAAAATCACAGTGTTGCAGATCAAACAATGGTTGCCAGGGTTTGGGGAGGGGAGGGAATACAAGAGAGGTTTGACTAGAGTCAAGTGGCACTTGGAGTTAATAAGGAACAGGAAGTGAGGGTGGTGGCATCCAATTGTAAATCTGAAAAGCAGCAGGTAATTGAGGTTAAGAATCAAATAAAAATAATATTTTTCTTTGGATTTGCAAACATCTTTTTTTCAAATGGTCAGTGAGCTTGTTAGGACATAAATACTTCTGTAATTTGTTTGGACCTAACTACTTAATAAAGAGAATTATTAGTATTTCTTTGGCCTAGAGGACCCATTAAAAGTAAAAACACTGAAAACTAAAATCACTGAAATAAGGAAGTGTGGGAGCTGCCACCTTACTAATGTGCATAGGGCTTCAAGACCTGACTTCTCTGGCCTGTGTGCTAACATTTTTTTTTTCTGTCACCCAAGTTTAATTACTTTCAAGCCCAGAACCTGTCTTTCTCTCTCTGGACAGTCTATCAAAATGTGTCCTTGTGTGCACGCACACACACACACACATACACACACACACACCCCTCCCTGCTTATATCTCTCTTAATCTTTCAAGACCAACTTCAGCATCTCTTCTTTTTATTAACACTCCATTCAACGCTTCTTTCCCAGCACATCTCTTACTAAGTGTCAGTAGCCCTGCTTCCTATCTCTTCCCAGTTAGGCCAGTATATTCATGAATGGCAAATCTCACTAATGCTCTGATACCATCCAAGAGTAACATGGTGCCTGCACATAGTAGGGACTCAAAAAGAATCTGTTGAAGTAATGCACAGGTGGTCTTTTCTTTCCATGAAGCCAGATAATCCCAAGTTATCCAAGAGCACAGAGGCTTTCGTACCATTATATCATTTGTATTCACTTCCTTCCTTCTCCTAGAAACCACACTCCCCTATTGATGTAAAATAGAATGATTGTCACACTAGAGCCACAGAGAGACTGTCACAAGCTCTCAGGAATAGAGGCTGCACCTTGCTGGCCTTTTCTGAATAACAAATCTGCAATTTGCAGGAAAGCAAAGTTACCAGGCCCGCAAGTGCGCGCGAGCGCGCGCGCGCACACACACACACACACACACATGTGCACATCCCATCCTGAAATGCTGTCGATTGCTATGAAGGTGCTTGGGTGAAAAGCCATCCCTGGGGAACCGATGTCCCCTAGCTCTGCACATTGAAGACAACCTGGTGAACACCAAGCAGCAGGAATTGGAAGATGAGATGTTGTGGACTGCTCCCATCACCTGGGCTGATTAATAAATCAGAAGCTTGAAAATCATGGGACGTGCAGTGTATACATAAATCAATGCACACTGTTATCCCAAAGACAGCTTGCTGGAATACTGCCTCTGGATTCCTGCCATAAGTGCTCCAGGGCATCAGAACCCTTCCTCTCCCTGATCTTCCTGTAGCTTCCTCCAAAGAAGTAGCCTTCTGGTCTAAGAACCAAGCAAACACTAACTTCATAGGGTATTGATGCTAGAAAACATACAGGTCATCTATTCCTCCCGTTGGAGGCTCCAGCAAGAATCCTCAGAGTCCCCATTCCTGAATTTCCAGGGGTTAGTGCTTCAGATATTTGTTTTATCTACCAGTTCTCAAGCATTGTTACTATGCTGAATGCTATTACATAGTCTGTTCTTAATCTTGGAACAACCTGAGCATTTATTCCCATTTTGCAGGTAAAGAAATTGAGGTTCAAAGAATTTAAACCATGTGCTTAAGATTCCATGGGTGGGGGCTGGAGCAGTGGCTCAGCGGATACCACACTTGCCTGTCACGTGCAAGGACACAGGTTAGAACCCCAGCACCACGTACACAATGAAGTGTCAGAGCAATGAAAGTCACAGGAAAAACTAAATATAATTGATTCTATTTTCTTTCTCTCTCTCTCTCTTTCTCTCTCTCACTGTCCCTCTGTCTCTTAAAAAAAAAGGAAAGAAAGAAAACCAGAGTCCATGGTAGGGAAATGGAAGATGTGGGATTCAAATCAAGGTCGGTCTGAATCTAAATACTTGCTAAGCTGTGGTGACCATCTAGGGTTCACTAAAGCTTAAGATACAGACCTGTGGCTGTATGTCTCCAACCAGGTGAGCAGGGATAAGTGATGTAGAGGTAAAGGGTGAAATTCAAAACATTTCTCCGAGAGTGGGATAACCCACTCATGAGACCCAGTAATTCTTGCGTCCAGAAGGAAGGCCTTAAGAGATAAAGAAATTACTTGGAGGCAGAAGCCTGGGCACTCCAGTCCCTTTCGTTGGAGACACAAAGGTATCCAGCATCTGTAGGAAACTGCACAATAGTGCGTTCTGCCCAGTGCTTAGAAAGGAATTGGGTCAGGTAAGTGTGAACGCAGACAGGAAAAGGGGCTGCCTGTCTTGGTGGAACTGAGTGGTCCTTGGGAATTAATGAACTATTCCATTGCCCGTGTCTTAGCTCCCTGCTCCAGCTCGCTCTCCCCCCCCCTCTAACCCTTCTTTCTTCCTCCTTTCCACTGGCTCCTCATGCTGCAGACAGCTGTACATCAGTCCATATCAGCCTCCCAATTCAAGGCCTTCACTGTTTTCTGGATGCCCACACCACACAAGGTGCAGGTTCCAACAAGCTTACTCCAAATCCACTGCGAACATTGTTAATCAAATAGGACACAATGTTCCTCTGAGCCACAATGTGACCACAACACAGAGTCTGTATTTTTCGAGTTGCAAGGCCCCATTACAGAGGGTGAAATCTATTTTGTGGGTAGGCACTAGCATTTTAAAAGTAAGTGTGTCAGAAAGGAATAGATGATGTCGGCTTGGAACAGAAGAGGAAATGTTACAACACATCCAGTAAGGTTACATTTTTGAAAATTTTCATTTCCATCACAAGTTAGTATGAAGCTCTCTGGCCAGGTTTATTGAAAGTCAATGTAAAATGTATTTCTTTGCATGGGCTAAGGTCAAAGAATGAACCAACAGTGACAAAACACTACTATAAATAACTATATGGGCTGGAGTGGTGGCTCAGTGGTTACGGTGCTGGCCTAGCATGCGCCAAGGATGGGAGTTCAAACCACAGCACCACGCATATATTTAAATGCTGGAGCAACGAAAGCCATGTGAAAAACTAAATAAAATTGATTCTCTCTTCCTCTCTCTCTCTCTCTCTCTATCTCATTGCCCTCTCTCTTAAAATAAATTAAATTAAATTAAAAAAAAAAACTCTCTAGCAATACCCTGACAATTAAGCAGAGTTTTGCAGATTGGTTGAAATCAACTCACCATCTCAAATTCATCTCCTTGTTAACTGCGAGCTGCTCCCCCTCCTTGTGTCCTACCATCAGGGCCACTCGTGACACAGGAGGGAGTACAGTGATAAGCTGACTCCTGTTTCCCTACATCTGCAGGTGCAACTTCCTCCACATGAGAAGACTTTCTCCTCCCAGCTTTCTCATGGAATCCTAATCCTCTGTGAAAACCATGTTCAGCACCTCTATCTCTAGCATGCTTCCCCAGGCTGAATGATCTTTTCCACCCATCCTTCCTCACCTTCACCACCCCAGTGCTAGGAAGGGCCCCCTCCCCAGACACATAGATAGCACTCCTGGCACTGTACAATCAGGGCTCTCAGCACACGACACCGTGGTGATTTGCCAACACTCAGTTTCCCCCCAAGATCCCAGGAGCTCCCTAAGGGCAAAGTCAAGTTTCTGCCCTATCCCCAGGAAAGTGCAGAGCCTGGCCTGCGGGAGTTTGGAGATCAGCAAAGATTTTTTCAAATATAAATGAAGAAAGCTGCAGGTGCTCCAGATGACGATCCAGCCCCGTCTTTCTTTCTAAGGTTGCGAGCACAGAATCTGAAGCCCTAAGGGCTTGACTCCATGTCTCCTCTGAATCTCTCCAGGCACATCAGTGGCCATCTTTGGCGTCAGGTTGAAGATACCATGCCTGTCATCGGGAGAGGGTGAGCAAGCAGGTCCATTTTTAGACACTGCCCCTAACTACAGCTGGACAATTACTCCGCAGAGATTGCAGCTAACGATGGTTTGCAATTTGCAGAAGCGGGTTCAACAGTGGCATAGAGGCAGGGAGGTACAATACTGAAAATGTACCATTTGGGCAGCAATAAAGCTGTTGCTTCTGGAATGTGAAAATCAGTCTTAAACAGTCAACAAAAGATCACTTTTGAAAGTGGCCTAGGACATGTTTGCCTGCTATCCTCCTCCACTCCTATCTATTTAAAGAAACTTTGATTAGGTATCTGGATTAGGTGAGAGAAGTAGGCAGGCAGTGGAGCCCGCTGCCAACCTCTAAGTGGCTGAAATTGACAAATACGAACATGGGACATTGTCCCATTCTCATCTTCTTTTGCGCCAACTGCACATGGTTTAAAAGGAAAGAAAGTGCCTGTTAATATACTTGCTCTAGGCTGGTTTTCCACGAAACAGAACATCTGTATCTGAAACTGATGTTGGAGCCTATGCATCTTACTTCCTCAAGATACTGTAGTCAGAGTAGAAACTCACCAGCATTCCCATAAGAATGGAGTCATTTTCAATTGCCACCTTGGTCAGACGTGTTGTCTACAATTTTATATGGAAAAATCCCTTCCTCCCTGGATCCTCCAGTCAAGCACTTTGAGACTCCAACCATTATAATGGTGTCTATATTTAAGTTCCCCAACTCAAATTCACGAAGGCCAAAATATAAGATCACATATTCTAATAGTCTTATCACACCTCTGTTTTCTTTCTTGCAGCAATATTGGAGCAGTTTCTCAACCTGTTTACAACCAATGTGTTGTGACAGATAAGGCAGCTGCTAAGGGCTATCCTAAGCATTTTAGCTTAATTAAAAGTATCCCCAATTCTTGGCTTCTCCCTAATAGATATCAATAGAATCCCCACCACTATTACCAGTTGGATATTAAAAATGTCCCCAGACATTGCCAAATTTATATATATATATATATATATATATATACACACACACACAGATATATTAAAATCACCACAGACAGTAATCATTGATCAAACTCATGTCCATCCTACAACAATTCCATCTAAATACCTGGGGAAGGATCCCAACATTGGTATTTTTGGAGTTCTGCAAGTGAGTCTAACATCCAACCACTGTTTCGCATATGAAATCCAAGTCTTATCTTACTGCTCAACTGTTGAAGTTCCTATGCCTGTATCACAGAATGGAATCCACATTTAGAAATATAAAATGAAAAAGGGAAATTAAAAAAAGATAAGATTTATAATAGGAAAACTGAAGATACTGATTCCACATTTTTCAATCATAAACCAGAAAGTAGATTTAAGCCCAAGTACTCAAAATGAAAGCCCCACAGGATTGTGGGCTTCCTCTGTCAGACACCAGGTACCCAAACTGAAGGAGCATCCCTTTCCTAGTGCCTTGACATAGAATGGAAGTCAAAGTCAGGCTGTCAGAGCCAGACAGAACCAGTCCTTCTTTAGGTCTGCTCAACGGAAGGTTATGTGGTCAAGAAGATTTGGTCAAATATTGCTACACAATTTCATAGTAATAAAAACCCCAAAGAAAGAAGGCCTGTGTAACTTTCTCTGGATTTCCCACATGTATATTTACATCATTTGGGAAGCAGTGTGGTATGTTCGAGGACATAGGTTCTGGAATCAAACTTGCCTATGAAAGTCTCCTGTACCTTGAACTAACACTTGTATCTCACACAACTTACATAGACGGAGACAGCAGCAATACCTACTGCACAGGATCACTGTAAATCTCAGCTAGAATAATGTCTATACTGGGTATAATGCAATGCTAGGCACTTAAGATTCCATGTTAGCAATTACTGTTATTATTGCTACTTAGGTGACTACAGGGTCCCTTTTATATTTAGAAAATACATTGTAACACCACTTTGAACTGGAGATTCATGTAATATAGGTTAAGAAATGCTGACCTGCAGTGATTTTAAACACATTGATAGAAATATAGTCTTTGCAGAGCATCATGTGAGAATTTGATCTGAATCAAGAAGCTGGAGACCTCTGTCAAGTCCAACTACACGTCTCCTGAGTGGGAAAATATAGGCTTCTCTCTCAGTCCACTCCTTTCTAAGCTCCCTGAAGGCAGGGACTGTGTCTGTCAAGTGTGTTATGGACTCCATGGGGTACAGGATCTGGCATAGCAAGGTACCCCTTAGCAAGTGTACTCTCTTAAATGGACCGCATCTCTTTTAACTTAAGAGAACCTTTCACATATCCAAGCCCCATTCATTTGTCCCAAAAATTCTACCACAAAACCTACTATAGATATTCTTATGAAATGCATAAAGGAACATGAAGACAACACATTAGGATGGCAATTCATACAACTCTGAAATAAATATGCAAGACAGCTAGGCAATTAGACTTGGTTTACCAAGATTCGATTTATGCTCGACTTTCAGATACATATTGTGAGCTCAAAGTGAATGCAGCGTAAGCCACAAACCCCTTGGGCTGTAACCTGCAGGGAAAGCCACTCAATGCAAAACCACCTCTTGTGGCAAAGTGACCATCTTTACCATTGTCTCCCTTCTGCCCTGACTCTCCAGATCCAAACCCTACAAACAGTACCATAATTCTCCTATTAAAGCCACCTTTGAAATAATTGCTAAATTTACAGCAAAACTAGTGATGATTTCAAAGTCAGGAAAATATTAGCAGAAAATAAAACACAAAAATGCAGTAGGAACACAGGAAACACTTTCAGACCAAACCAACTTTTAAATTATCATGATAAGAAAAGAAACAATACTAGTAATGCCCTCAGCTTCTGGACTGGAGGTGGGAACGCATATGTATGAAACTCTGATAAAATTCCAAGCCCTATTTACTTGATAAGTAAGTCATTTCTCAGCAAAACTTCACCAGGTATTTATTATCTCCAACTTACAGATGAGGAAAATGAATTTCAGAGAGGCTACAACTTACCCATACTCAAAGGTAATTTTTGGTAATAAGCCAGGGAGAACCATGAGCGCGCTAACGGCTCAGCGGGTATCTTCCCAAGGCTCACTTCTACATCCAGCTTTGACACTTCCCAGCTGTGTGAGGTGGACAAAGTACTTGGCCTCTTAGTGCTTTAGAAATCTCATTCATGCTGGACTGGGTGGTACACTCCTATCATCCCAGCAGCTAAGGAGGCTGAGGCAAGAGGATCTCAAGTTCAAATCCAGCTTCAGCAGTTTAGTCAGCAACTTAGCAAGATCCTGTCTCAAAATAAACATAGCAGAGGACATGGTTCAGTTGCTAAGTGCCCCTGGATTCAATCCCTGTTACAAAAAAAAAAAAATGTCGTGGTTTTCATGTATGCAGATAAGAACTGGAGTCACCCTTCCTCTGCTTTCAAGTCACTCTGGGCTCCAGCCTGGCTTCTAGGGTGGAGGGAATGAGCCCAGTCATGAGGTCCAGCACATCAATACAGATGGCTCTCCAGCACCAGGCAACATGGCAGTCTGGCAAGAAGGCCTTTCTTTCATGAAGCAATGTCAACTATCTAACGTTCTGTGTCTTCGTTAGCATACAGAGAGACAGATGCATTGCAGGGTGTTGTAGGGCTTCAGCAAAATGGCATCCAGAGAGGAAAAAGTATCATTCCACAGCTCCCCCCATGAGCAGGCCCTAGTTGGTGTTCACTCTGGCCTGCACCTGGGCAGGCACATGTGTCTCTGCCTACTCATTTGCTTGTGTTTCCATGTACACGTATGACAAGGGCCCCTGCTAATCTTTACACACCATAAGTGCCAAATCAATGTGGGCGGTCTTTATGACTTTCCAGTTACATCCACCCTGCACTTTTTCCTTTGTAGCACTTATTGTGTACATAAATGGTTGTGTGTGTGTGCACACATGCTTAATTAATATCAGTTTCTCCTGTGAGCGCATGGACGATGTTTATTTTTCTCATCATTGTATCATCTGTCCTATATACTGTGCTGGGCCTACAACTGGTGCTAAATAATTATCTGAGGATTAAATAAAGGAAGAAAGGAATAACTAGATGACCAAAGGCCTGGCATCTGAGTTGAACTCCATCATTTAATTAACCATGTGAACTTGGTTAAATCTTATACTTAGTTTCAGAGTTAAAAAGGATCTTGGAAATCATCTCAATGGATGATTGTGAACTTTGTTTAAGAAGTCAAATCCAAAATAAAGACTATATAAAAATTAAAAACAAAAGCAGATGTGAATCGTTTCCATATAAGGGAAGAGAAGAGCTGGGAATTCTACACAATCAGGACCTTTGCCCCTCCCTCGCTCCACACTACAGCAGTTTCTATGGCTACTTTAATCAATCCTCAGCATTTCAAAGAGCAAAGGTTGGAAAGCACTGATATATGTCAACCATAGCATTGGGTAAATGAGGAAAGTGGGATTCTGGAAAGGAAGGGGCTTTCCAAATGTCACAGGACCAGTTCATGGGAATTGCTGACTCCCAACCTCATTAGCTAACTTTCACCTCTAGACATCTCCAGCAGTACATACAAATTGTTTACCAAGCAATTGTAATAAAGGATATTTGGAGCAACCCTTTCAGAGCTCTGAAATGCTCTGCATGTGGAAGTCATACTGATGTGCTGTGGGCTGGGAGGATTTGATCCAGCAGAGGGCTGGAAAGGACTTTGGAGTCAGACAACTAAGTATCTGTACCATAGCTCCACTCTTCACCAGATGGATGACTATAGGAATACAGTCAACCTCCCCAAGTCCTGGTTTTCCATCTATAAAATGATAAGGCATGCCACGGTATGGTGGTGCACACCTGCAGTCCTAGTGACTCAAAGGCTAAGGTAAGGGAAACAGAAATTTGAGGCTAGCCTGGGCAGCTCAGCAAAATAAAAAATAAAAAGGGCTGTAGCTGTAACTCAGTGGGAAAATGTTACCAGTTTTAATCCCTAGGACCACAAAAGAAAGAGAAAAAAGGACATGGCATTATCCTTCCAGCAGAGGATATAAGGACTGAATATTCTCCTTTCTTGGGACATTGTAAGTGCTCAATAAAAGAATGCCATTGAGCCTTCCATATATGTGGATCTGCTTTGCATACCTGTTTAAGTTACTCTAAGAGCAATATAAACACATATTGATCATCTAACATGGACCATACCTCCCCTTATAAATCTGCACTATAGCTACCACCATGTCATACCATGCCTATGAGTCCTCAGGCTCACTTGCCTTCAGGGTCTATCATAGGGTCAAGCATACCATATTTACTAAAAAACATTAGTAAACAGAAACAGAGGCCAGCAGTTATGGTCTGGTCATTACCGTCGTTATGGACTTCCACTTTGTTTCTAGCCCAGACCACAACTCTTCTTGACCACATAATTTTTCTCAAGTCACTCATCAAATCATCTTTAAAATGGCAATATAAATCCTAGTCGTTCCAACCTTAAAGTGTCCTTGAGAGGCTCAAAGGGAAGAGAAAGTCATACATAAAAATCAAGAAGTTATTACTTGGCAAAACACGAAGAGTAAGATATATGGATATACACTTCTTCTGTTCCCCAAACCCAGCGTCTCAAAATGACATCCTCTCCTACCATCAGTAATTTCAAAGCGTGTGCCCTCTCAAGCAATGAGCAGCCGTACTGGTTTATGGGTAATTGCAGTCAGCAGAGGCTATACTCTGCCAGAGACTATTTTAAGGATCCAAGTTGGAAATTAAGTAGATATCTACTATTCTTGGGTGATTTGGGCAGTGTTCTCCCAAGGGAAATTTTGAATCAACATTACATATTTAAAATCCTTCCACTCTTGTCTGTTGAGGGAAGAAATGCCCCAATATTTTTCACCCTGGTACTTTTTTTCTTTCTCTTACCCCAAACTCATTTTCTTTTGCATTCCTCCATTTCATCACGCCCAGATGCACTTCTCCCAGATAACTCTCTGATTGTGTGGACCACTCTTCCAGAAGGCCCACAAAAAGCTCATGTGAACTCCAATATACACAGAAGCACTGTAAGACCTCAGGCACTAGCAAGTCGACTTTCAGGCAGGATTTGACTCTTCAGTATAGAATCATATGCAGCTGGTAGAGAGCTCACAAATCACTCTCTCCCAGCACATAATATCACCAAATGTGGAAGGAAGACAGGCCTCCTTTGCACATCAGCTAAGAAGGTTGAAGGCCTGAATCCATGTCTTCTCAGCTGCAGGACAGGGTCTCTCTTCACCATGTCTTTCTAACTAGCCCAAAAGTGCTAGGGTTTTCTTTGACATTAACTCAAAGCTCCAGAGAGTTCTTTCACACTCTAATTCAAGTCCACAGTATTTATGATGTGCTTATGATAATAATGGCAGATCAAAAATTACCCTGGAAGGGGCATGCCTGGCATTAACATGTAAACGGGTTTAAACCCCAGCACCCAAGTACACAACTGAGTGTCAGAGCAAGGATAGCATGTGAAAAACTCAATAAAAATTGATTCTTTCTGTCTCTCTCTCACTCACTATCCTTCTCTCTTTAAAAAAAAAATTACCCTGGGAGTTCAGAAGTAAATGAATCACACACACACACACACACACACACACACACACACACGTTTCCCTCAAACAGTTTCCAATTATGTGAGAAATATAAGAACACACCGTAATCCCAAATAGTGCACATTACAAGCATACACTCTAATTTCAATCAATTTATGGTTAAATAGAGAATAGAGATATGTGGATCTATCAAAGAGTCCATAATTAAGTGGAATGTGGAAAACCTAAATGTTTCAAAGAAGAAAGAACTTCACGCTATTGGCTATAGGGGCTCAGAATCAGTATCTCAAAGTGTAGCATTATTTATGCTGAGTGCCCTGAACTAACTGAGAACCATGGTCTCTACGTTCTTCTCCTGTCCTTCTGGCTCTGGTCTCTGTTTGTCCCCCAAAGCACAAGGTGGGGCTTTCAGTGATGTCCCCATACATGCCTACAGATAGATCCTCTGGAAAGGAACTCAACTGTCCTGAATCTCCTCCCCAAGAATCTCATCAACCAGGTAGATGAACTCATAGGACAGGAGACACCAGCCCAGACAGATTTTATCACAGTCTATCACTTCTTGTTCTAATGAGCTGTTCTGAGAGACAACTTTTATCACCACCAAAGCTTTATCTGTACAACCAGACAATCATTTTCTCTGTCACTTCTTCCCCTCATTCTCCCTTAATTTGTATTGCCACCATACCTCAGAAACCCCAGCACCCTGCTTCTTTCTGCAGTGCAGAATGCCATTCAGATGCCAATCATATGGCCCTTCTTCATGCCTCCTATTTTGTAGGACTCCCATGTGTGGATGCACATAATTAAAATAATCTGTCTTAATCTGTCTACCATAAGTTTATCATGTAGTCTCACTTCCTGAACCTTCAAAGGGTAGAAAAAAATCTTTTCCCCTTGTACACAGCCAAATCTTTGAGTAGGATTATAATATGCCAAGAACCAGTTCAGATTTGCTCAAGCAAAGGTTTATTGTCTGAGGTTCTACTTTTTTCCCCAAATGCATGAATGTAATTGCATAGGTGCTCAGATTCCATAGCAGCATTTGCAAAACAAGTCTAGCTATGTCTCAAGTGGTGATGATCATTATCGTGACTCTGGATGCAGATAGACTAGGGTTGGAATCTCAGTCCTACCACTTATTGACTGTGTGACATTAGATGCATCGTTCACCTTTGTTAAGATTCAGATACCTAAGTTAAAAAGTGGAGAAAACTACTAAAATCTACATCCAATGATTATTAGAAGTTTTGGGGGGTTTTTGTTTCATTTTGTTTTTTGTTTTTTTTTAAAGAAAGAGGGACAGTAAAAGAGAGAGAACAAATCAATTATATTATTTTTCATGTGGCCTTGCTCCAGCACTTCATTGTGTACCTGGTGCTGGGGTTTGAACCCACAGACTTGTGCGTGCAAAGCAAGCACCATAACTGCCAAGCCACTGCTCCAACCCCATATTAGAAATTTTAATGAAATAATGAATAGTAAGTATTAGGCACCATACCTAGCATATAAGTACTCAGCAAATATTAACTATTTGATCTTTAGGTCTTCTCCTTGTCATTGTGATTTCAAGTATTTATTTACTTATTGCAAAGTAAGAAAAAGAAAAAAAGAAAGAAAGAAAACATCAGAGAGCAAAAAGTGAAACCCGACTGTGGAAGGGGCACGATCTCTTGACTCAGACACTTGTCAAACAGCAAGGGTGCCACCAATGCCTGGCCCCACAAAGCACAACAGGAAGGAAAGGTAAAGGCTATTTCAGCCTAGATCATACCTGTATATTTTATATCTGGTTGTAAATCCTTGACGGTGTCTTTCCACAAAGGATAGGTAGCTCCTGGAGTGGTGGAAAGGCCCCCTGTCTGAAATAAGCCAATCAAATTCCTTGGAGACATGTTGGTCTGTCCCAGCTGGTTCCTGGTGGGAGGGCTGCACTGAGATACGGCCCCATACAAACAGGAAGTAGAGGAGCTCAACAAACCTCCAGTTCATGCTTTTCTGCCGGCCTTTTTCCTCTCATTCTTGCTCCATTCTGTGGAGTCCTGTAGAGAATAGAATCAGAAAGGGAGGAAGCAAAGGAGGAAGAAAGGAAACAGAGGGGGGGGAGGAAGACAAGGGAGAAAAAAATGTTAACACATCTTCAGAACAATCCCTTTTATTAGCAGAATGCATTAAAGTTTGCACAGTGCAGTTTGTGATTAAAAGCATTGAGCCTATGGAGATCTGAGCTAACGTTCTTGCGTTGCCGTTTACATGTTGCATGAACATGGTTAGACTGATCAGGCTCTTAGGAATACATTTTCCTCATTATTCATAATGATGCTACATTGAAAGGGTGAATGGAAGGAACCAATGCAGAAACAAATCTCCTGTGGCTGGTCAGAGACATGGAGACAGAACCCAAGTGCCTGTCCCATCTACCCTCTTCACAACCTGCCTGGCATATCAGGGACTCAACAAAAAAGTATTGCTTTGTCTTCTCCTCTCATAGAAATGTGTGTACACTGAGCATGCATTTTGCTTGGATGACCAGATGACTGCATGAGGTCTCATGGGAGATTATCATCACAACTATCTGGGTTGGACGCATTCGTGGTGCTTGCTAGAGTAGTTTCTACAAAGCAAAGAGCAAAGTCTCCCAAACTCCAAGGAAACTTGGGTCCTGAGAACCCATCTGTTGGTGACTCTGAGCCTTAATACTCCCTGGGATTCAGAGAGGGAATGAAAGACCAAGAGGTTAGTTGGGGTCTCACACTCTGGTTTTGTTGGAAGGTATCACATGCTGTGTTGGAGAAATGCTTCAGTCTAAGGCAAATGTTAGGTGGAGGTTCCTCAGGGGAATCACAGAAACCACAAGGTCATGCCTTGCCGTTGGAAATATTACAAGTCTCATTTTCACCATCTCATCGTTAGTGTTCTTGCTAGCTTAACGCTATACAGCTTGAGCACCTCATTCTGCTTATTCTAAGAGAGCTTATCTTACTCCATATTGAAAGGAAGCTTTCAATCAAGGTTGTATCAACTATAAGCAGTATTTTTTAAGGCAAAGTATTTAACTTCTCTGAGTCTTAATTTCCTCATCTATAAAATGTGGCTAACATTTTCAACAAATTGTGCTGTACAAACTTCACAGCCACTTGCGGAAAGTTCAAATTAGACCCGTATCTTTCTCCTTGCATGAGAATCAAATCAAAACGGATCAAGGAGCCAGGAATTAAACCAGCTACCTTGCAACTGATGGAAGACAAATTAGGTCCAATACTTCAGCATTTGGAGTAGGCAAAGACTTTCTCAACATGTCTCCTAAAGTGAAGGAAGTAAAGTCAAAAATCAGTGATTGGGATGCCATAAAGCTAAAAAGCTTTTTCACCACCAAGGAAATAATCAAAAAAAGTAATGAGGTTTCCTACAGAATTGGAGAGAATCATGGGCTGTGATTCCTCTATGGGGTCCCATGTCCAGAATCTACAAAATCCTCAAAAATCTGAACCTCAAAAACACTAACAACCCAATTAATAAATGGGTCAAAGAGCTAAATGGAAACTTCTCAACAGAGGACATTGATCAAACCAATGAATACATGAGAAAGTGCTCTAAATCACTAGTAATCAGACAAATGCAAGTGAAAACTACATTAAGATATCACCTCATGCCAATCAGATTGGCAAAAATGAAGAAAATAAACACTAATAGATGCTGGAGGCGGCTGTGGAGAGATAGGCACACTAGCACACTGTTGGTGGAACTGCACACTGGTATAGCCCCTCTGGAAAGCAGTGTGGAGAATCCTCAAAAACTAGGGATGAGCCCACCATATGATCCTGCTATTCCACTCCTGGGTATTTTTCCAGGGGATTTAGAATCAGCATATCACAGTAACACAGCAAAATCGATGTTCATAGCAGCTCAATTTCCAATAGCTAAATTATGGAACCAACCCAGATGCCCCTCACAGTATGAATGGATCCAAAACTGTGGTACATATATACCATGGAGTTTTACTCAGCAATTAGAAAGAATGATATTGCAGCCTTTGAAGGTAAATGGATGGCTATGGAAGAAATTGTGCTGAGTGAAATAAGAATAATCCAGAGAACCAAGGGTCGAATGTCTTCACTCATCTGTGCAGGCTAGAGCTAGACCCTGACCATTGGGAAAGGAGGTCTATTATCTTGTTTTAAATCTGGATAAGGTGTAATATCATACAACCTTAGGCATTTGTAGAGATGTATTGGGAAGGAGCTCGGTGGGGGGGAGGGATAAGGGTGCGTAATTGAGGGGGACTCTTGGAGGTAAGTTTAATTTTCAGAATTTATATATATGTATATATATATATATATAATTTCATTAGAAGCTTGTTTGATTGTTCAACAAATAAATTTCTGAATAAAAGCTTTAAATAACAAAATGAAATAAAATGTGGCTAACAGTTGCACCTATACTCAGGATTAATACAACAACTGAATGACATAATTTATAGAAAGTTCTCTGTTCAGAGTTGGCATATAAATGCTCACTAAATGGCATGAATGGAAGGGGGATAACGATGATGATGATAAATGTTGATACTGTTGCTGTCAATCCAATCTCGGCTTGGGAGTGTTTTAGTTCACATTGATCCCATGGCTTGGACAAGTTCTATTTATTCTTCAGTAACCACTTGAGGTCATATGTTCAATAACCATTTCCTTTTTCTATTCCCTTTAAAAAGTGTTATTGCTTCCACCTAGCTCTCGTTGCTCATTCCCTATAGCTGTACGTCAGCATGTACCACCTCATATTATTACTTGTTTCTACGTCTTATTCATTTGGCTGTGAGCTTTTAACTAGCAGGGACCTTTGAAAACTCTTTCTACTCTTCACTAGCTGCATTACTGTGAATGGTCACATCTCCTTTCTAGATCTGGGATGTTTATGACTGCCATGTAAAAATAGAATGAGGACACAAACATTTTGTCAACTACAAAACCATCTATGCGCATGATTAAATAGCAAACCTTATTTATTTACTTTTCTAGCTGAGTATGCGAGGAAAGTAAAGTTAAAAGCAAATCAAAAAGAGAGAGACATGAAGATTTCCTGCCCAATGAATATTTCCCTGTATTGCACAATTGCACCATTTTTATCACGAGTTGTTACAAAAATCCACTTGTCACAGCAAGCCCCAGCTGTCAGGGCAGAGGAGAGAGGCACGTGTGCAGAGGAGTGGGCTGGAAAAAAGCTACGGGCTGAAGTTTTGTTCAGAACCTAAAACAAAGCCTTCCATGTTGAACTCAGAACCAAACAAGCTACAGCTGCCAAGACTGTCGGCCACAGCCCACCGGAGTGGCAAGCAGGGGGAAGGGGTGATTGTGCAGAGATCCCTGTGGTGAGCTACAGTACACTGAAAACACAGCACATCACGCATCCAGCCCTTCTCCACAGCTTCTGTCATGAGTGGGTGTGGGTGGGAGCGAGTGAGAGAATGCTTAGTTGTTACTGTGAGGAAACAGGATCCAGAGCATGGCACTTGTCAAGTGAAACAGGAACAAGGCTGTACCTGCAACAGTGGTGTGGATGCGCGTGCGTGTGTGCGTGTGTGTGTGCGTGCCTGTGTCTAAACGCATTTGTGCGTGTATATGAATGTAAGAGTGAAACTTCAGCCTATGTTCCCAGAATTAGCTAAAATTTTAAAACTCCAACCCAGTGCTTTCCAAGTGGGGCCATTTTGTCCCCCAAGGAATATCTTTCATTGTCACAACTAAGGGGATGCTGATGACATCTGATGAGGATAGATGGGGGATGCTGCCACACATCTTACAATGTTCAGGACAGCCCCTTACAACAAAGAATTCTGGATCCAACATGCCAGTCATGTGAAATTCGAAAAACTCTGATCTATTCCAATTCCTTTCTACAGATCATGACCTGAGAGGCATGTTGGGACTCCTGCATTCTAGCCACTGATTAAAGGCTCTAGTTCTTCCACATCGTGTTGGCAGGGCAGTAAGTGTATGTGGCTGTGTGTGATTTGTTTGGGGAGTCTGTGCTACATGTCATCAAGAAGTGATGGAAGACGTCATAGCATATCTCTTTTGACTTAGAAAATCACCATAATCCACGGAGCACTGAAAATAAAAATGAAGTTTTCTGTAAAGAGCATTTTAATAGATGGATATGTTGTTGGACTAGAACAAAGACGAGTACATGTGTTAACTAAATGTCATATAAGATATGATAATTGGCACCATGGCTCCTATTCTATAAATAAGACCATATTAGCACCAAATAAGACAGAGTCTTGGGATAATATAAGGTTCACCTGTCTGATATTGTACATACATTATGTGTTTAGCTCCAAAATTGTCTCTTTCCTTGGTATTAGCCATAACATCCAGTGTACAGTAGATATTAATAAAAGCGTATTTCACAAGGTAAGTACTGCTGTCCCACTTTGTAACAGATGAACGCTGAATAACTTTCCCAAGCTCACAACTCCTTAGTGTCAGATGCAGGCTTCTAACCTGGATATATCACACTGAAAACATCTGTGTCATTGGCAGTAGATTCCCCATTCCAATCTCCGGGTGAAATTAGATCCTGCCCTCCAGAGAGTCACATTATGATGGGGAGCCACACCCTTGCAAGGACAATTCTAATATGAAATATTCTCTAAAAATACTGCAAAGAAGGGATAAAGGGCAACAGAGGAATAGAGGCCAGAGAAATTGCTTCCAACAGAGAGAGCTCTGGGAGGAGATGATTTTCTACTGGAGGAAGAGGTGGTGAGGAACGTGCTCAATACAATCAGAATAGGGCAGAGCAGCTGAGAGAGAGAGTATGTTTTCTCTGCAGAGATTCAGGAAAGGTCTCTTGATAAAGGGACTTTCCAAGCACAGACCTGAAGAAAATGGAGGAATGAACGATGTGGAGAAATGTCAATGGAAGGAAGGAAATAAAAGATCAGAGTTGGTTCATGTTCAGGCAGAGGCCAGGCTACTCCCTATGGGGGAGTTTAGTTGCCATGAAATTCATTTTAATGAAGGAGTTCTGCTTTAAATGAGCATTTACTATGTAACAGGGACTGCACCGCTTGCTTGTGGGCCCTTATGGAAGTTCCATGAATCGAAGAGTTTATGGTCCCCATTTTTCACACAAAGGAAGGGGGAAACTGAGGTTTGACAACTGGCTTAACACCACAAAGCTAGCAGTGGCAGTAGAATTGGTGACTGTGTTGCTTCTGGAGCAATAGGCCCCATGTGGCTGACATGTGCACAGGATTTCAGAGACTTAGTGGGACTAACTTTCAAAGACAAAGTAAAATGTCTCACTAAAGTTCATATTGATGCCATGGTGAAATGTTAGTTTTGATGGATTAGATGAGAGATATTAAAATGAGTTTTATCCATGTCTTTTTATTTATTATTTTAATGCGGTTGCAAGAAACTTTAAAACAACTCATGGGGTTCTTACTCCACTTCTGTCGCGTGCTGAGGGACTGTGACGGACTCTTGTGCTCTAAGACACTGCTCAGGAAAGTCACTAGTCTATCTCCACGTTTCTGTTAACATTGGGGAACTCAAGTGTCCCTTACAACTTTTTGTCTGAAACCTGGTCACTTGCTTCCCGCTTTCAAACTCCATAAGCAAATAATCAATTCACTATAAATAAAAACTCCTCCACTCCAGGGCCACATTTCCTCACCCACACATCTTAGAGGTGCTCCTGAACATTCTCCTGCATGCATTTCAGAGCGGCTGCTCTTCCAAAAGATTCACAAAGGGGATTTCCTGCCGCTGGAGTTCAGCCTGAGAACACATGGCCAATTCTATTCTGAGTGCTGCCCTTGACCCTCTGTGACATTTGGTGAGTCACAGACCCGCTGCTGTGTGGTGCTGTGGTCCACAGAGCCGCTGTCACAGGCTTAGAAGGGAGCGCATGTGAGGCCCTTGGCTGAATTGTGCTATATATAAGCCTGCAGTGTCATTAGGGAATCGGTTTCATCCCACACAGAGCACATTTTCTAATTGTTGCCATTGTAAATTATTTACATCCAAGGCACACACTCAGGAGAAAGAGATGAGGGAGAACAGCCTCCCAGCAGCCCTGGTACCAAGCTCATCCTCTGGAGCTTTCTGCATGGATTGCTGGGCCATGGCCTACATCCTGGGCCAGAGGGCAGAAAAGAATGACTCCTCCCTCCCCTTACCAAGGGTCCCTGAGGAATTGGGCAGCCCACAACTCCTGCCTATTCAACCAGAGCCTATCAGGTGGTCTCAGCTAGGCCTCCACTTGCAAACCTAGATAATACTTTTGAACCATATGCAGACCTACCAAGCTAAGTGAAGTTGGACATGTTGATAAACTCCCCCATGCCTCAGTTTCCTCAATGGTATCATGTGAGCAAGGACAGGAGAATGGGTACTGCTAAGGGTTCAGGTAAGGATGAAATAGGGTTTAGTAATTGGGTTTCAGCTACAGCTCATAACTACAAATACCAGCCATATTCCACAGAGAGCTATATTTCCATCAGACCTACAAAAAATATATATAGCCAAAATGCACTTTTAGGAATTTTTAAAAACCATATCACAGCATAAAAAATAGAGCCTTGGAACCATAAATGGAGTTTGAGGTGAATCTGACACTGCTGAGCCATCCCTTGTACTCCCTAGGAACCTCTGTATGTCAAAGGGGTCAAAGTATCCCACCTCAAGTTTCAAGGAGATCACTCCAACTGTGCCATGCACATTCCCTGGAGCTTAGGGAAGCATGGTAGATGGTTGTCTAGCTAACACTACAGAAATCTACAAGAGAACGCTCAAGAGAGAAATCTAAAGAAAGGCAGGCTGAAACCTGGCACCAGGAGAGGGTCTGAAATTTGGGAATTAACTGCTTCACTCCTGGGTGAAAAGAATCAGCCTTCCCACTGCCATGAATCAGAGGTGGGTCACATGCAGGAGAAAGCCACGGGAGGATGATGGAGATCCCGACCCAGTGGGAGAGGAGATCTCAGCAAAGGGAACCCAGAGTTGTCCTGCCCCATTGACCAAGGGTCTAAGGGATGAGGGGCAGGCAAGCAGCTGAAAAGACATGCATCTTCCTACATCAAAGGAATCACTAGTCGGAAGTCTTGAGAATAAGTGTTCAAAGATAACTCAAAAATGCCGTCTATAAGCAAAGGTTAGCACTCAATGTCTGCTAGAGCTGAAGGGCACTGAAGCCAAGTCTTCAAAAAGTGTTAACCTGGGAAGAGAGTCCCTACCTCCTTACTTCTCCATTCTTAACCAAACCCTGTGCTCCGAAGTTGGAAATAAACATTTAGCAAGATAGTCAGCCAGATGTAGGCTGACTATCTTGAGCATCTGGGGAAGCTGAGGCAGGAGGATCTCGAATTCAAACCCAGCCTCAGCAATTTAGTGAGGCTCTAAGGAACTTAGTGAGACCCTTTCTCAAAACTGAAAATGAAAAAGGGATGGGGGATGTGGCTCAGAGGTTAAGTGCCTCTAGGTTCAATCCTCCATACAACAATCCAACCAAAAAAAAACAAAACAACAACAACAAAAAAAAAAAGATTCAGCAAGATGGAATCAGTATGGTAACAACATAAGGAGGAGAATCTGGAGAAAGACTGAAGTTTCCACTTTAAATGATTTATGTGTTGCCATATAAACCAGACATAAATAGCTGTATGGAAAATAGTAATCTTAAGAAAATGATGCCCTTGCCTTAACTTTCATCCAAACATCAGGAGAAACCTGATCTAAGAAAAGGTTTAAATAGTGGAAGACAAGAATCAAATGGATTTTGCTTTCGTTTTTGTTTTCCTCCATGAATTCTATGTAACCAAAGTAAAGATTTCACATAAAATACTTAACTCAGAGTCTGACTCAATGTAAAAGCCCAATTAAACTCAATTACAATTTACTTATCAAGGCATACAAGGCAAGAATAAATGCTAGAATTTCTAATGTGCTGGTTTATAGTCTAGGTATGAGACTCAGCACAAAGATCAGATAGTCACAGGTCACCAGTGGCACCGGAGTGCAGAGAGGCCGGGTGCCACCTCTACTTCATTTCCCGGATGTTGTGGTGCCGTGGTATTTCCCTGAGTCCAGGGATACACACTTTCAGATCATATGATCTGATTTTTATCTAAACTAACTCTCACAAACTGGGAAAGTAGCTTTAAAAGATTCCTGCCAAAAGGGTGTGTTGGTGCATGCCTATAATCCCAACAACTCAGGAGGCTAACTCAGGAGGATCACAAGTTGGAAGCCAGCCCCAGGAATTCAGTGAGGCTCTGTCGCAAAATAAAAAGAAAAAAGAAATAAAAATGAAAGGGCTGGTGATATATCTCAGTACTAAATAACCCTGGGTAAAATCCCTAGCACCAAATTAACAATAACAACAACAACAATAATAATAATAAATTAAAAATTAAAAAGATCCCTACCAACAAAGCTATGAAGTGAAAATACTGATACTAATTCAATTTCTTATCATGAATAAGAAAATAGCAGAGGACCAGCCACGCTGCAATGCTAAATCAAAATAGATCGAAGATTTAACATGTATTTGTTAGAATGATTCAAGATGATCAAGAAGACTAAGTAAACTATAGACGTGCGTTTACTATTACTAATGCTGACCCTTGCAGTAAGTGGATACTGAGCATGAGGGAACTGACATATTAGCTACTGAAAGTAGTTCTTACTGATTCTTATTTCTGTTTTTTGAAAATAAAGAAAAATGTCTAGAAAACATTGGGATCAGTGTTCATTATAATTTGTATATTTTGTATTATGATTTTCAGCCACATAATCAACATCTCTAGGAAATACCACAGGCTTCTCAAACTCAAAATAACCCAAACTAATCCTATCATCACCCCCTTAAACTTTGCTTTCTCCCACAATTTTGCATCTGAATGAACCTCACAGTCTCCCACACCATGTCTATGAGAGGTTTGGGACTTATTCTAACTTCCTCCTCCACTCTACCAACATCACCACCATCTCCACAATCTGTCAGTTTACTGTGAGTTCATATTTATCTATTTCCTTTGTCACTAATTTCCCTCTCCTATATTCTCTGTAAGCCTCAGACAGATCTACACTTATCCTTCTTCCACTTGACATAATTTGCCTTAGAAATGTCTCTTTTCTAAAAGAAATGGCTCTTTTCACTTCAACCCAAGCCAATTCTAACTTCTATGACTCAGGACTTTAATACGCTAAACAACAAAACCACATCATCTCTGCCTATAGTTATCTTATTTTGACAATCATGAGTAGTCACAAATCCACTGTAATATGCTAATGAGAGAATGACCCATAAGTCAATTTGAAGTGTGAAATTCTAGATATGTTGAATCTAGAAAAGGTCATGGAAATCTAAACCAAAATGGAATTATGCAGAATACTTAATTTTGTGATGTCAAATATTATTTTAGAGATTAATAATATAAGCATAAGTTACATATAGTATTTTTTTCTTCATAAATATTTCATTTCAGCCAGTTCCAGAAATGTGAAGACCTAAATTTCTGCCTTTTGAGCTTTCTCCCCAGATTATCAGCAGTCTCTACAGGAAATCTTTCAAAGGAATAGTGAAGTAAATATGTTGGTGTGTTTATTCTGGGCCAGTTTGCTAAAATTCAACAATTATCTATTGGGTCCATGTTATTTTAATCGGCTCTTAGAGTATAGGGTACAAGATTGAGAACAGATGACATCAAGATAATGTAGGGGCAGAGCAAAGACAGAGTCCGTCCAGGAAGCCGTGGCACATGAAGCCCCAAACCAGGGTCTCTGGCAAAGCTGCTTGGAGATAGCATTCAGATGAGGTCTTTCGAGACAAAGAGGTATTTGAGAGGATAAAACAGAAGAACCAGGAAGGTGTGCCCTGCGTTCCAGACTAGAGAACACATGAGAAAGGACGAAAGAGCGTGGTAGGAATAAAGGACCTACAAACACTTCACAGTCACAGCGGTGGAAAATTTGATGCAGGGGTTCGCAAACAATGAAGGAAGAGCTAAACGAGATCACCTGTTTTATAATCACATCTTTACATACAACTTCTCCTTTGTTGAACACAAAGATTCTTTTTTCCCCTTCCAACTATGTCTAATTCTGAAACGAATCACCCAGCTGATACTAAACTGATATTTATCCAATGAAGGAACTCTACAAATCAAGAACTAGGATTAGCCCCTCATGGAGAGCCAAGCAAGGCCTTGAAACAGAAAAGTTCTACACTAGAGTTACATTTTGGATGGATTATTCCATCTCCAAGGGGCAGTGAAGAGATTTCAGGAAGGATAAGGAAAAAACAAAGGAGTCTAATAAACAGACCAGGTTAAATGTGGAATGAATAACCCATCTTATATTTGACAGATGTAGGGTAAAAACTACTGAGGGACAAAATTATAGGATTTGGTGACTGGGTGAGGAATGGAGGGTGTCTATGATGACTCTTAGCTCTGGCTTAGTGACTATATTCATGAATCTGTTCATGATAATACACAATAGCAAAAAAGAAGTGGATCTGGAATGAACCATGACTAGTACCTTCTTGGACCTGTTGAGTCCAAAAATATTCAAGGCAGGATTCCAATTGGCAATAGAACCTTGAGTTCAAATGAAAAGGAGGCCAAGACTAGACTTAGAGATTTTTAAGTCACTGTGGACTAGCCATGGCTAGAATTCTCAGAACAGATGAGATCACTCAGAGAACATATGTGAGTCCAAAGCAATGAGAACAAACAATATGATCAATGCTTATATTTAGGCAGCATGAAGAGGAAAATAATCCCATGAAATAGCCTGAGAAGATACTCTGTGGAAGTGAGGAGAAGCAGCAATGTTTAAGAAAAGAAGGGTCTCAAGTTTCAAAAGCTCCAGAATGGTATAAGAAAAGACTCAAAATGCCTATTGCACTTAACAATAAAGCGGGGGACAGTTTTCAACAGCCTTATAGGAACTGAAGATTCCTTGAAAGAAATTAAGGCATGAGTGGGAAATGAATGAATGCAGACATAGGGTGTAGAGCTCTTGGCTAAGAAGGAAAGCACAAATGAGTGGTAGCCAACCCTCTCCTGTCTCCCTACTACAGAGGGAAACCAATAATTTTCATTATAGGGAGGCTTTAGTAGACTTATAAACTCACAAGTAAAACCAAGAATTAAAGAAGAAAATTAAAATATGGAACAGACAGGAAATCAGTATTGGATGAAAGAGCTATATGAAGTCTGGAATTGTGGTGGAATGCCAAACTCTAGATGAGCTACTCGGTAATCAAAGAGAAATAAGAAATTCTCCACCACTTCAGGGAGCCATAGGAAGATAAACCTGCAAAACTCAAATTGCAGAACAAATGGTTGAGTTTTATCACATACCTGAACAAGTATTATTGGAGCAAATGAGGAGAAAAGAAACTCAGAGTGGTTAAAGACTTCTCAGGAGAGCTGAGATTTGCATTTGACAATAATGATTCAAGCAGAGATTTATCAACTTGAAAACAGAAAAGAAGCAACTCAGAGAAAGATTCCAGGTCATGGGACCAGGGTGAGCAAAAGCATGGAATCATGTGATCCCAATTACCATGTAGAAACTAGTAAGCTGGATGTTTCAGAGATGAGATGAGTCAGAGAAGTGTAGAGGGGCATGCTAAAGAGATTGGCAACAGAAAGTGATATCAAAGATGGGAACTAGCACTACACAGCTACTCAAAGTATAATTGCTCAACAAAGAAACAAGACTATTCTCATGAGTTAATGAATGAATTCTTCCCTATGGTTAACCTAGTGCTAATATTTAATGGAACAAGTATAAATTTTCAATTGAATCTAAATTCCAATATTTAGCAATCAAATGCTCTGACCTTCTGACTGATGTCTCCATTTGGTCACCAGGGAAATGATCTGAAATGTTCCTGATGGATCCATTTAGTTTTAATATCCATGGATTCTGCTAGTTCTTGTGTAATGGTCTCATCCTTTTATGGAGTCCTTTCTAAATGAACTAAAAGGGCACCTATAACAGATGCTTGCCCAAGACAAGCATGGAATTCAAGGAAGTGGTCAGGGGACACATCTTAAACATATACTGGATATGTCTGGGTTATCAATCATAGATTCAAAAAAATGTAGTTAGTTGGGAGATTGTGAGTACTCTGCCTTTTCCCTCTCCTTCCAGCCACTCCTCACACCTTCCTTGCATTCCAGCAAAACTTTATGCTGCAAAAAAGATTGAGTTTCCATTTGACTTCAACACAGTAGTTAATGTACACAAGGCAGGGATTTTTAACTCTCATTCCATAGAGTCAGAGAGATAACATACGCAAACTAAAACAAGAACCTGAAGAAGTATAATCATTAGTCCTATTTAAAAGGCAAGGAAATTGAAGTCAGGAAGGCTTAGAATTTCACCTATGATATCACAGCTAATGAGAGGCAGCAGCAAAATCCAGTTCCATGTAGTTTCGTATTTGGATTACATCCACTAGTAAATGATACCTTGGTCATGCTCTACTGAGATGAGGAGTGGATTTGGATCTAACCTTTCACAGTAAGCCCCTAGCTGGTATTCAAATCTTTCCTATCCATTCTGCATATTGACAAAGAACAATTTATTTCCAACACAGAAACATATCCAGATTCGCTAGTGAGGAAAGGAGACATAAACCATGGTGCTTATTTTTCCTACCTCTTCTTTTCTATAGGTCTCAGGATTTGAAAAAACACTATAAGTGGTCACCATATTCCTTCTCTGCCTTTAGCTGTACCAGAGCTATTTCACTTCCCTGATCACTCTGGCCCTTACTTCTCATTTGCCTGCAGGACAGAGTCCAAATTCTTTGATGCAAATTCTACTTCTACCCCGCCCACATCACAGACTCATCGTGCCACCACCACCCTTCCCCTTATGCTCTTCCCTCCAACATTCAGAACATCTCACAGTTACTCTGAGGTTTTTGCAAATTCCCTCAAGTCCTCCATATCTCTAAATAAAGAGCAGATTCTTCTCTCTTTCTTGAAAATTTTTCTCCAGGGTCTTCTTTGGAGGCCTTTCTTGATGGGAATAAATATTAGTGGTAGTGGATGCTTCTTTGGAAGTTAGTTGAAACTTACCTATACCTCTAATTGTATTTCTATAACAATTGACATTTCAGTTTCTGCCACTGGATGGTAAGCATCCGAAGGGAAGGGCCCAGGTTCTAGCTCACCCCCATATCTTTAGGTTTTACATGGAAGCTGGCATATATAAATGGTGATGGGCATTTCATATTTGCCTCTAAGGGGTTCATTACCCTTTTCCAACTGTCATCAATTTTTATTTGGAGTTCCATTTCATTCCTATTTTCAGTTCTTATAGTTTAAAAAGATATTTTCAGAAATCAGTCTATGATTTGACTTGGAGAAGTAAGGTGTATAAAAGACTCTGATGGTTCCCTGGAACCAAGAAAGCCAACCTTTTTGCTACCAGACCTGAACCCACAAGAATGAGAAGCTGGAGTGCTATCAGCCATCCTATCACTCTGAGGAGGAGCCTAGGAAAGGAAGGACTAAGACCTGTTCCAAGATGATGAGGACAAAGGAAACCAAAGCAGACTGTCCAGTTTGTGCTCATGAACTTTAGTAATATAAGCTACTTACATAACTTTAGTGATAAAGACCCAGACAGATAAGAGCAATTTCCCAACACATATATGCCTGCATATGTAAATCTGTTGTAGTCTAATACTATGTGAGTGATTCCCTATGGTTTTGGTTTGGGGTGCTCCTGCTGCCGTGATCGTTCACTGATAAACATGGTACATGACCACAGGCGTCTTCTTCCATTGACACTGTCTCTCTCCAGTCCCACTCTCAGCCCCACAGATTGCAGAGCTATTATTTTCCCTAGATCTCCAGTTGTACTAGTACGAGTATACAGGGATTCACTATTTCCTTCCCCTTGGCATTATCTCAGGTATCATGGAGGAAAGCTCACAGACCACCTTGGTTCAGATCACTGGGGATTCTTAACCCATGTTCAACCTCTTGGACACCTCACAGAACTTAACTGAATCACAGTTTTGAGTAAAATGGTATAGGAACTTGAATCTTAAGTAAATGCTGTAGGTAAATGTTATATACTTACACTGCTCCAACTTTGAAGGGAGTTGCGCGTGCGCACACACACACACACATACCTAAATGTATGTACACACATATATGTAAGTAAATATAATTTTTATTTTTTATTTCAATTGATTCATTTTTTATTGCACTGGGGATTGAACCCAGAGGCACTCTACCACTAAGGTACATACCCAGCTTATTTATTTATTTGTTTATTATTTTTAAAGAGAGAGTGAGGAAAAAAACAATTTTATTTATTTTTTCATTTGGCCTTTTTTTCTCCAACACTTAGCTGTATATGTGCTGCTGGGGTTGAACCCAGCCCTCCCAGATGCCAAACAAGTGCTCCAACTGCTGAGCCACTGCCCCAGCCTCTTATTTATTTTTGAAACAGAGTCTAAGTAGCCCAGGCTGGCTTTGAACTTACAATCCTCCTACCTCAGCATCCCCACTCACTGGGATTACAGGTGTGTGCCATATATTGTGATCAGCTAGAACCAGGATCCTTCCTTTTGCTCTTCAAATCCCAAAATTAAAAAGCACTGCACTGTCTATTTTCTGAGAGCACAACTACCCCATCTGTGTCATTCTGAGACAGCAATTGCACCTCCCTAAGCATCTGTATAGCTGGATTCTGGAGCTCTGAGTTTAATTATTCTCACCACAATTTTTGAGTCCTTGCTATACTAATGATAGTGATTAAAATAATTTATGAACACTTAGTAAATGAGAGGAGCTGTGTCAAGGTATTTACAAACTTCACTTCAATTGATTCTCTCCATGGGATGGTTGTGGTGGATTACGTTAAGGCCTCAAATCATCACCCATCCCTATAATCAGGCACTGTGTCATGTAGTTTCACAGCCTTCTACTAAAGAGGCAGGGTCACTCTTCTTCCCTTGAGTTCAGGCTCATCCTCATCATATCTTTTGGTCATTAGGGTAAGACAGGGGTGGTGGTGCGCTAATGCTGAGCTATACCTCAAGAGACCTTGTGTGTTTCCATTTTACCTCTGTACTTCTCCCTCTGCCGGGAGCAGGATGTATCTAATGCTTCAGAAAGAGGTTAAGGACATGTGGAGCAGATAGTTCATTTAACATGCCTCAGGTGAAGCTCAGAGCAGGCTCCCTACAAACACAGTGAACTGTGGGGCAAGAGCAGCCAGCCTACATCAGCGAGATCTGCTTAGATCTGCAGGCCCCTCGCTGACCCGCTAATGCCTGACCTATATGTGCTGGTTCTTTAAAGCCCTGCATTGGGTGGCCTGGGAGGACAGGTTGCTACACAGCAAGTCTATAGTGCTGACTCATAGACACACTAGGTAATGATTCTTCCCATTTTGTTGGATGATGAAACTGAGATCAATGAAATAATCTGTTCAAAGTAACCTCATGGATCTTAAGGGTCAAAGTTGAAATTTGATGCCAAGTATGGCCAAAGCCTAGACTCTCAACTTGCACCACACTGTTAGCTACTGCCTGGTCCTCAGGGGCCTTTAAGTCAGCACAGCTTGTTAGTTCCAAGTAGTCTCTGTTTTGAAAATGCACCATGTCTTTAAGTCTTCATTAGACATTTTGGAGGTGAGGTTCCAAAATCTGGAGTCTTAAATCACTCACAGATGATATTAATGCATTAGCGGGGATGATGAGCCCACATTTGGAGGACGAGAGAAAGGCTGGTCCTGAAGGAGAGGGCTCTGAGTATTCACTGAGGTTCCCTTCCCTGCAGCTCATGGGCTGAGAATATGACATTTAGCTTAATCCATCCATGCATAAGAAAGGAAGCTTGCAGGTTTTAAGCCAGAAAGGAGCAAGGTGTTTCATTGGGAGCTTGAGGAAAGAAAAAATATATATATAAAATGCATCTTTCGGATGAAAGGACCCTTAATCTTCAAAACACAATCCATTTTCCATACCAAAGCCCCTTCAAGTCTAGGAAGTCTGCTGAGGCCTCAACTCAGGCAAACAGCTTGTGTTTTGCAGATTAAGGGGCCTTTGACCCAAAGGATCCATTTTTGTGAAACTCCAAAGGAAATGCCTGGGCTATTTCCAGCCCATACACTCCCTGACAGAGGATGCTCTAAATGCATCTAAGAACATGGAGGCTTCCCTGCTGGGACAGCCACACAGTAGGCAGTTAGATGAATGGAAGGGCTCCTGAAAGAGATCCTTTGCCCCAAAAATATCATACCTGCTTCCTTGCCATGATGTCCCAAATGTTCATTATAGAATAAACACAACTTTGAAATACTGAAAGTCCCTGCACAAGGAAGAGGCTCATAATACCACACAGCAGGAACAGGCTCGTATCTAGCACCTTAGAACCCATGGACTCATCTACTTTATGCAGCAGCACAAAGGGGAAACTGAACCCTCACTTCACAGGCCAGGAATCTGCGTAAGTTAGAATACTCAAATTCCAGCCCTATTCCTACTACTTCTGCAGGTAGAAGAAGCAAGACTTGGGGCAACTGATAACCCCACATTTCTGGAACATGGTCTCTGCACGTATATATTCAAAAAGGCTAACTTCAGTGTATTTGTTTGTTCAGTTGTTAGTTGCTTGATTGTTTTTATGTTTCTTCAAGTTTAACTTTATATCAGGCTAAGATTCTATACTGGTGGAAAAAAAAAAAAGAAGAGGAAATTTGCACTGTATAAGAGAAGGAGAGAGAAACCAAGCTCAGTCTTGGCCCTCCTTGGATGAGGGGACATTGTGCCAGACAAGAGAGATCAAGTCTGAGGAAGTGAATGGATTTGATTTGTCTAAGCCTTAGGAAAGCAAATATTACTGAAATGTTGGCTGACCGCCACTGACTTCCAAACAGAAAATGGCTTCCAGATATACTGTGGGTGCTCAGCAGGGTCTGTTAGAGTGAGTGATGGGGTGGCCGTGCACTGCCGGAGAGCAGGGAGAAGGATTATAATGTTCTCTTGACTAACAGAAAGTGCCAGCCCAAGAGAGGGGAGAAGGCACTGGCTGAGCCTGCTCCGAATTTACACAGACCCAGAAGGGTCTTCGAAAATGGTTGACCTAAGGCCACCTGAGCCAATTTCCATTGTTGGATGTAAAAATAGATGACCAGTTTTTAAAAAAACTGTTCTGGGAGTTGTGAGGCCTTGGTTCAATTTCTAGCTTAGTCTCTAATACATTATATGAGCTAGATCAAGGCTTGTCCTAACTACAGACCTCAGTTTACCTGGGTGATAAAATGGAGGTTTTAAACCATCTCTCAGGTCTTTCTACCTCAGGTGTTCTATGATGTATCATGACCTAGTATTAGTGATTTTCACATGACAGGTACTTCCTGGGTACCTTGCCAACATCAGCAATTCACTCAGCAGGTACTGGCAGGTACTTCGCATGTGCCAGGCCATGTGCTTAGAGATGAGGTAACTGGCTTCTTATACCTAAATTCTGCTTCTCTGCTTTCCATGAGGTTATCCATGCTCTCCTAAGGTGGGGAACTGCCCATCTTCATCTAACCCAGGCTTCTATCTTCAAGAAATATAAAATATTAACATTCATGTTTTGCTGTTCATCTTCTTTGTGATGATGCATAGGGATGCACAAGCCACTATGATCTCCTGCAGTCAAGAAGATCTTTTGGGTTTCCCCCGAGCCTTAATTATTCTCCAGAGAGGTCATTCTAACTAAAGCTGACACATATGCACAAGAGTCTCTCAGTTTGCACATTCATTATATCTTATGGGCATCCCCATAACACATGTCAGGTATAGATTGAAAAGAAATCCTGTCAGAGATGTCAGGGTGTTGCTTCCTCCTCGTGCTCAAGGAGCAAAATATTTTAGGTTGAGTGGTCCTTGAAGAGAATCAAATACATCTGTTTCATCTTATGAAAAAAAGGAGCCATGGTTACTCAAGGTCCCATTGCTAGTGAGTGGCAGAAAATCAAGAGTATAGACTGCATATTTATGTACACTCCTGCACACTATTTTCACTTCTCCAAGCATCCTCTCCTTTTCCTACAGACATTGATTTTTTGGGGGGGGTTAGATTTCTTTTGCTTTCTGTTAGCAAACAGACCATTTCCAGTGAAGTCAACTTCCCAAATTCAGCTTCTCATTATTCTGAGAGCAATCATACCGTAATGCATGTGAGTGATGGAGAGACATTTGAGCCTTTAGGGAATGCACTGGAGAAGTGACAGAGAGGGTGGGCTCCAAGGGTGGGAAAAGCATGCAGGAGAGGGAATCTGCATTTGGGCAGCCCAGAGAACAAGAATGCTGCAGTCCAATGCAGAGAAGGAAACAAAGCAGTTGGTATTGATTTGAAAAGGCAGCTCCCTGAGCCAGCCTGGCTCTCCCTGGTCTGCTCTCAGCAGGTCTGTGAATGCACACCCTGCCTCTGAGGCTCAGAACTGTCTATCAGTATGCAGGGGGCAACTGTGGGGAGTGAGGGCCAGATGGGATGTGTTCATTGAGAGGACAAGAGAGACAAAGAAAATACAAGAGTGAAAGAGGATGGATCCTCTTAGATGAATATAATAATATATAGCATGAATATAATAATATGCATCAACATTTTGTTACAATATAAAAGAAACGAAGTGAAAGAGTCTAAAATGACAGCTACCTGATTCTATGGAAATTGATGAAGCAACTTTCTCTTTAAAAGGAGAACTAAGGGTGTCAAGGGAGAAGGATACAACCTCAAATCTATCTGGGTGGCAGTGATTCTGTCCCCAAACAGATTTTATCCTCTCTCCTCTTTAACAGACCAGCCTCCTCATTCACCTCCCAAACCAATGCTTCCCTTTCTAAAACCTTGCAGGAAACAGATGTTCAATAAATGTTTGATGAACAAATAAACAGTCCCAAACATCGATTGCATCATGTCAATGAGGACGAATTTTTAGTGCTTCACCACCTCTGCACAGAATACAAACTCAAAATCCCAGGAAGGAAGGCCAAGCAGTAAGCAGGAAGGAAAAAGGGGCTAGATACTAGATTTATAAAGAAAGTCCAGTGAGAAATGACAAGTTCATGTCCCAGTCCACAAGGACAGCAAACTTCACAAGGAAAAAAGATTCTGTATGATGCCAGGCCCTCTGGATCCTTAGGAGAAGCCAGGAAGAAATCCAGATTCGTATATGAGATCTGTCATTTTTAAGCATTAACAAATGAGCTTTCCCCCACCAAGAGTTGAGTGTCAACTTCAACTCATCTGTATACCTAAAGGTACACCTGCTTGTGACCCCAGGCTTACAGGATCAAGTCCACACATCGTAACTGAAAGTCCAAGCTTCTCCCTTAACTAGACCTGACTTAATCCACTAATCTGTCTGGTTTCTATCCATAACTCATCCAGTTATTGATATGATGAGAGTCACCCTGCTCTCAAAACATAGGGAGATTTACAGATACAGAGCATTTTCTCTTCCTGTGTCCTTATCTTGAACTCATAGTTCAAATCCCACCTAAGTCCTGCCTCTTCCAGGAAGCTTTCCCCAACTCTATTAGCTTCTTCTCAAACTCCACAGCCTGAAGAGGATGAAATTGCTCTTTGCCTTTTAAAACATATACTGCCATTCCATGGCTACTTAACAGAGCTCTACAATAGAAACAGTATTTGGCTGGGAACCTAGGGTGCAGAGAGTCTAATCTAGCTCCTCCCCATCTTGCTGCCCAGCTGTGGGCAACTGGCCTTTGCTTCCTACGACCCAATTTCCACCACTTCAGAATTAAATATATTGGCTTAAGTCAGCAGTTTTCAAAGTGAGCTGAGAGGTGGCCATGATGCAAGGCAGGGTGTTGGGGTGCAGGGTAGCTCCTCAGGACAGTCCTGCTAGGGTCCTGGAAAACACCAATTTCTAAGTCTCCTACTGGCTTTTGGCAAGGTCCTTGCCTTTTGCCTCGGCCACTAGTCCAGGCCTCCCTGCACTCAGTTAAGCTGCACCAACGGTTTCTTATGCACCAGTCACTGTTCTAAATGCTTCTGCGGTTCTTTCTGTCTTCCTTCTCTCAGGCCCCAACAAAGCGCTGGGTGCACAGAGCAAGACACAGGAGAAGAATGCCAATCAGGAAGTGGCTGCTCCTCCAGACTCCCGACGCGTCATCTTGGCCGTCACTTCCAGCGTCAGGGAAGGCTGGACTAGAGGAAATCTTTCAGCTCAAAAACAGGGAAAGAGGAGGAAGGAAGGAAGAAGAAAGGAAGAGAGGGAGAACATCTTTGGATTGAATGAATGGACGAATGATCCAGCAAGGCCCAGACACTGGATCTTGGCATATTTTTAACTTTCTACAGGAATTATTTCTCCCATTTTAGGTAAAGAAACAAGCTCACCAAGGTTATGTGACTGACCTGCAGTCACACAACTCATTGTTAAAGGGAAAAGAATCAATTCTAAGGCTGTCCCTCACATCTCAGCAAATCTTACCTTGCTCTGAAACAACCTTCTCCAGGGTTACGTTCTACATGGTCACAGAATCCTGGATGAGTTCCGGTCCTCCATGAGTTTTTACAAATGGTCTTGCTCACATTTTATTTTATTTTAATTTATTGAATTTTATGTTATTTTTTTACCAGGGACTGAACCCAATGGTACTTAAGAACTAAGCCACAACCCTAGCAACCCCTCACCTATTTTTTTTTCAAAGTGAGCTGAGAGGTGGCCATGACCTCATAACCCCTCACCTATTTTTTTTTTTTTTTTTGAGACAGGACCTCGTTAAGTTGCTCAGGGCTGAGTTGCTGAGGCTGGCTTTACACTTGCGGTCTTCCTTTCTGAGCCTCCCAAGCCTCTGGGGTTACAGGTGTGTACCACCAAGCCCAGCTTGCTCCACTTTTTAAGCGATACCCACAGGGACATGGTTCCTTGCCCAGCTACTCCTACTCATTCCACTTCCTGCCCCTCTTCTAATGCCCATGTGTCCCAGAAAGGATTGACCTCCCCCAGCCATGGACTCAGAAGCACCCTCAGCTCCCATGCCAGAGAGGACCCAGGAGCTGTTCTTCCTCTCCACAGATGAACTTAAAGTGGTTTTACTTATTTATTTAGAATTTATACCTTACCTACCCCCAAGATACAGTTAAAGTGATATTACAAAGTTAAATAAGATATAAATCAGGACAATTAAAAATAAAAATGGAACAAAGAATAGTTAATGCGGGTGAAGGAATATATGTTACCAGGCACCTGGGATGAGCTAATTGATCTGGATTTAGTTCTGAGGTTCCTGGCAGCTGAAGTAAAGTGAAGTTAATTGGCCCCCAAGGGGCTAAAATCCATGAGTAGGGTCTCATTAGCATCACACTCCAACAACCGAACAAAGAAAGGCTGAGCTGAGAGGTGTGACACTGTGTCCCAGCCCCACGGTGCAGGGAAGAATCCAGAAACTGCCCTAAGAACCAAGCCAGGCAAATCTTCAGCACATCACAACAGGAAATACAGAATTTGGAGCAGGTCCCAGGCTACGGGTATCAGAAGCTGTGGGACATCACTGAGTTACTGATAGTCTCCAAACTTCATTTTCTGATATGTAAAGTGAAAAACTGACCCTTGCTTTTTTCACTGATGTGTTAAGGGAAGTGAAATAACATGCCAACTGCCCAAGCAATGATGGAGGCATTGGAAACACGGGCTTCATGATCATTCCCCCATGGAATTGTGGAAAGGCTAATCCTCACTGGACACAGCTTCATAAATTGGTACCAGCCCCTGGTGAAGAAGAGAGGGATCAAAGGTGGAGAACCAGGTGAAGACCCACAGGGGAGGCAGCCAATGGGCATCAGAAGCAGAGGAGGGTGTGGCCCTGAACGCAGAGTTCCAGCCTGGGCATTTTACAGATGTCAATGCCTGTCACCCTCCTAGCTGTCTGAAGCTAGCAAAGCAATGGCTCCCCAATACTTCTTTATCTCAGACTATACTCAGACTCCTCAGAATATCATCCACTGAAGACTGATTCTCCCCAACTGGATCTCTAAGTATGCAGAGACCCTTAAGAGTCTTGGAGATACAGAATGCAAAAGCTGAGGAGATGCAAATGATCTCTACATCCAGCAATGGGCAAAATGAGAGCAGCTACTCTGGCTGGGGGACTGGGCTTTTCGCTGAAGACCCAGTTATTTTTATAACCTCAACCAATCTTGAAGAGGAAGGAGTAAGTCTAATTTTGTTTTTCTTATGTCCTACACATTTCTCTAACATTATACATATTACTTTTTTCTTTCCTTCTTTTTTTTTTTTTTTTTTTTTTTTTGGTATTGGGAGCAACACTTTACCACTGAGCCACATCTTCAGCTCTTTTTATTTTTTATTTTGAAATAGGGTCTTGCTATGTTGCTGAGGGCCTCGCTAAGTTGTTGAAACTGGCTTTGAACTTGCAATCCTCCTGCCTCCCAAGTCACTGGTATTACAACCATACACCACAGCACCCAGCATTATAAATATCACATTTTAACACAAAAATGTATTGAGAAGAGACTTGAGGCGACAAGAATGCCACTGAATCCTTAAGCCAGAATATCTTTGCACTGTTTTTGGTTTCACTGTGTATATTTCTATAATTACTATCTTGTTTTTAATTTGCAGAAATGATACCAAGTTTTCCAGAGAGATGTGTGTGCATGCTTAGATAAGAAGTGGATGGATTCAAAGAAAAATATTAAGTATTATGGACCGAATAAAAGGAGCAGAAATTGTTATGGTGGTGCCTAAAAAAATGTTATTTCTGAAACAATGATCTAATCCAATACCTTTGTTTTATTGGAAAAAATAAAATAAAATGAAGCACATAAAGGGAAGGGGAATGGCCTACACAAAGGCTCACATAAGAACATGGACTCTGGAGCAAGGTCATCACCAATCTGAACTCCAAATTGGCAAGAACTACAATTATCCTAGAACTATTGCATTATCTGCCTAAGCCTCCATTTATGTCTCCACAAAATGGGAAACTGACATGTTTTTGCTTCATGACCTAGAGCTAGACTAAAGTTAATCTACCCAGCCCCTGAGAGACTTCTGGAAATGAGACCAGTAAGACTTCCCCTGGGGATGCTGGCAACTTGGGAGCAAAATTAACTCAATGGTATTTGTGCTAGACAAATATTACTTGCATTCCTGTTCGTAAGGTAGAAGAAAGTATTAAAATACTGATCCAGGCTGCCCCTATCTACACTTGTGCTAGAAAACCTGTGCATAGCATCAAGCAAGAAATCTACTAATATCCAGAATTTACAAAATCCTCAAAAATCTCAACCTCAAAAACACTAACAACCCAATCAATAAATGGACCAAAGAGCTAAATGGAAACTTCTCAACAGAGGGCATTGAACAAGTCAATGAATACATGACAAAGTGCTCTAAATCTCTAGTAATCAGACAAATGCAAATGAAAACTACATTAAGATATCACCTTGTGCCAGTCAGAATGGCAAAAATGAAGAAAATAAACACTAATAGGTGCTGCAGGGGCTGTGCAGAGATAGGCACACTAGCACACTGTTGGTGGAACTGCAGACTGGTACAGCCCCCCTGGAAAGCAGTGTGGAGAATCTTCATAAAAATTAGGGATGAACCCACCATATGATCCAGCTATTCCTTTCCTGGGTATTTTTCCAGGTGACTTAGAATCAGCCCATTACTGTGACACAGCAAAAGCTACGTTCATAGTAGCTCAATTTACAATAGCTAAATCATGGAAACAACCCAGATGTCCCTCACTGGATGAATGGATCCAAAAACTGTGGTACATATATACCATGGAATTTTACACAGCAATTAGAAACAATGCTATTGCAGCCTTTGAAGGTAAATGGATGGCTAGGAAGAAATTATGCTGAGTGAAATCAGCATAACCCAGAAAACCAAGGGTCAAATGTTTTCGCTCATCTGTGGAACCTGGAGCTAGACCCAGGCCTGTGTGAAAGGTGGTCAACTCTCATGTATTAGATCCAGTAAATGCCTAGGAGCATATAACCTAGGGCAATCATAGAGATGTATCAGGAAAGAGGGGTAGGTAGGGGGCAAGGAAGTAGGGTAAGGTGGGAGAATAGAGTGGGATCTAGGGGTAAATAATCAGAGAAATGCAAATGAAAACCACATTAAGATATCACCTTACACCAGTCAGAATGACAAAGATGAAGAAAATAAACAACAATAGATGCTGGAGGGGCTGTGGAGAGACAGGCACACTAACACACTGTTGGTGGAGCTGCAGACTGGTACAGCCCCTCTGGAAAGCAGTATGGAGAATCCTCAAAAAATTAGGGATGAGTCCACCATATGACCCTGCTATTCCACTCCTGGGTATCTTTCCAGGGGACTTAGAATCAGCACATTACAGTGACACAGCAATATCGATGTTCATAGCAGCACAATTTACT